>VYZS01007649.1:25422-41242 GCA_013400695.1 Neodrepanis coruscans | reverse complement strand
GGACCGGGAGGGGAGGGGGCTCCTGTGGGGAGGGCGGGGGGGGCAGCCCCGTGGTGAGAGGCACCGAGGCGGCGCTGTGCCATCGGTGAGGCCCGTCTGTGGCCGCCACCCTTTGGAGAGGCCCCCGCGTGCGGCCGCTGGCAGCGCCCGGGAGCCGTGGGAGCGCAGAGGGGCCGGTGCCCCGGGTGGCTGCTGGGGCGCTCCAGCCTCAGCGGGAACCCCGGCCTGGGCGGGACTCAGGGCAGGGCAGGGCAGGCACCTTTGCGTCCGAAGCGCCTTTGCTGCGCGACTTGAGCCGCTGAGTTCTGGATCACCTCGGCCTGGCTGCCGCCACTGGGCACGTGCATCCACTGCCTGTGTTGGTTAATACTCCCGAGTCGTTGTCCTTGCAGAGGGTTGGGGAGCGTTCGGTCTGTTCTTAGCCCTCACAGGAGTTGTGGCGGGACACTGAGCTGTTTAGTGGTGGCTGTAGAACCAGAGAGTTGTCGGGGCTGGGAGGGGACTGAGGAGCCAAGTTCAAAGCTGAGGTCTAAGCTCCTAGTCAGTGTGGCCAGTTCCGAAGTTAGGCCACGTGTGACAGGGCTGTATTGTGGGCCTTGAGGCCCTAAGGACAGAGCCTGCCCAGTCTCTCTGGGCCCTTCTGCCAGTGTTTGATTGTCTTCAGGCTGTACGTTTTTTCCTTACATCAAATCAGAATCCCCCTTTCCAGTTTATACCACTTCTCTCGTTCTCCTGGCATGCACCTTATTAAACATGACCTGACTCTGTCTTGTTAGTAACTTTCCTACAGGAAAGCTGCTGTCAGGTCCACCCTAGGCCACCACTTCTCCAGACTAAACCAAGCCCAGTTACCTCACTCGTGGTAGGGAAAGTGCTCCAGCCCCGGTTATCTTTATATACCACAGCTGGACGCATTTGTTTGTAAACATCCCTGTTGTTCTGGGGACCTGAAACTGGATTTAATTATTAATTAATTGCAGATGTGGTCTGTTTGGAGTGCTGAGGAAAGGGTTAGTCTTCCTTGCTGTGAGGGGTCTGCTGCCCTGTTTTTAACCATTTTTTTCCCCCCCCCCGGGACTTCCCAGGTCCTTGGGTCTGACTGGGGAGCAGCTCTGCTGAAGTCACAGCCTGTAGCCTTCCAGGAGGTTATTCCTTCCCGGTTGTGGATGGGACTGTGCATTTCTCCTTTGTGAATCTCATGGGGTTCCTTGTTGGCTTGTCCCTCTTACTGGCAGAGGGACACCCTTGAGCATCATCCACTGCTCCCTTCAAACTTAAGAAGGGAGCACTCTTCCTGTGCACTCTTACAGGCCACTGATAAAGATATTAAAAAGGACAAACCCCTGAGTGGACATTTGAGGAACTCTGCATGTAACTGGCCTTCTGGTAGAGTCCAAACCACTGACCATGGCTCTCTCAGTCTGCTGGTCCAGCCAGGTTTTTGCCCATCTGATAGGCCACCCATCCATGCCATAACATCCCAGCTTGGATAGAAAGATGCCACAGGAGATTGTGTTGAAAAGCCTTGCTAAGGTTAAAGTAAAAACACCCACTGCAATCTTCTCATTCATAAATCTAGCTTTTTTAATCATAAAGAAGGGTTGGTTGTTTGTTGCTGCTTGTCACCTCTTTAAAATACTTCAAAAGTTAAATGTGAGCGTGACAAATAATTAGGTGGTTTTGGTCTTGGTGGCCAGTTTGAGTGATGATGGTTGAACACTTTGCTTGTCTAATTTCAGTCTTTATGACTGTATGCTGTGTCACATAGTGGTATTAATGATATTACATTGCAAACGTAGGTGTCATGAGACATTATTTGAACTGATAAGACACTTAAAACTTTTTTCCCCACTGCTGGGAAGGGGACAGCTGGGCTTTCTGGTCAGGCACATTAACAGTACAACGTGGTGGCACGAGCATCTTTCTGAAGAGAATGTGGAGTTCCTGAAGAAGATCACTACAGAGGAGTACAAAGCTCAGACAGCAAGCAAGCTGTGCCCTCTGAAAGATGAGCCATGGCCACTGAATGAGTGGAAACCAGGTGAGAAAGTGTCTCTTCTGAAATACCAAATTCATGCTGAAACTTTTGTGCTTTTGTGTCTTGTAAAGTATTCTTTTTCCTTATACATCGATCATTCAATTCATCCAGTAAATAAATAAATAAATGTAATACATCAATTTTCTAAAAAGCATTTAAATACTACAGGGTGTTAAGAGCCTTTTAAGAACTCTTACTTTTTTAGTCCCAATCAGCCCTTGGCCTGTACAGCCTGTACTTCTGTACAGTGACAAGATGATAAAATAAGAGTTCATCAAAAAAAGACTCCTTAGAAAATAAAATATATGAACTTGCAAATGTTCTTGTAAATATTGCTGCTCTGAATGAAAAGTGTAGTATATAATACATCTCATTTCTGTGATTCCAAAATCTTACTGTCTAGAACACAGCATTAAGTTTTGAGCCTTCAGAAGGGGCTCGTCATGTGTCTGCCAGGCTTGACTGGCTGCCTTTGCTGTACAGGTTTGCAAGGATTTAATTTGAAATTTGGCTCTAATACATGGGTTGTATTAAAAAAAAATAAAAGCATTGGTTGTTTTAATCTTAAAGGGGAACTAGTTGCATGTTCTACTGACCACAGCTGGAACAGATAGAACTTCACTGGTAATGGGATTAAAAACAATTAACAGGTTGTTCCCAGCCTACCTGTAGGAAGTCTGTGATGTTTTCTCTCTTTCACCTCCATCAGAAAGATCAGAGTTAATGGGATTTTACAAGTTATGAAATTAGCTCTTTTAAATATCAAGTGTGGAGTTGCATTCCTGTTCTGTTTTGATCTACAGATTCCCTCAGAGTTGGTGTTGTTGCTGTAAAACTGGGAATGATGCCGATATGGACCAAGTCAGGAGAAAGACATGCTGTCACACTACTTAAGGTGAAATAGATCATAATGAATTTCATCTCTTGTACTGTATTCAGATCATGAGCTAGACATTTCAGTCAAAAGTGAAATTTGCTACTTGTCCAGAAGATGAAATCCTGAAAGAAAGAAAAGATTTCTTTCGGTCCTGTGTAGTACAGCATGCCCACACTGTTTATATCCCAAACTTTTCAAGTGCTGCAGAGCTGTGAGTAGTGTCTCATCCAGGTGAGACAACATAATATTGGGGTTAACTACCCCGCTTCCCTTTTTTTATTTTGCCACCTGCGGGTACTTTGGGATTAGTTTCTTCTTGGTTTCTGAGCCTTTGTAGCCCTGAAGCTGCTTCATTATATTCTCTAGCATCTACTATTTTGATGAAGTCTTTTGCTGATGTGTTGTTGCCATATGATGAACCAGTGCTATGAAGGACATCAGGTTTACAGGGCAGGAGTCTAAAATGTGGGCTCTTACTGTGTGCTTTGCAGGCTTAGAGGAGGGATGTCTACAGTAAAAAAAGTAACACACTCCCTTACTTGTACACTATATCTTCAGTTCTGAAAACAGAGGGTGACTTCATTTCACTTGTTTTGATAATCTCTTACTATGGTCTTGAAGTACACACATGTGCTTATACTCAAACGCTTTTCCTTCTCTTAAGGTGCAAGACTGTCATGTTTTAAAATATATTTCAAAGGAAGAGTCGGGTGGAAAAACAGCTAAACTGCTTGTTGGAGGCAAAAACTTATCTCCTTTTTCTGTAAGTGAACTGTTTTTTAGGTGTTACTGTTCGAATAGTTGTTTCTGTTGTCATTGCAATATAAAAGTAACATAGGTAAACTTCTCTGAAAGATTAATTGGCAGATACCTGTACTTGGGAACAGATCTTTTGTCACATTCACTCCTGCTTGTTTCCTAATGCCAGTGTAAATTCTTGGTTAAGAGAATAGCAAGAATAATTTTTTTGGAAGTTTTGCCTCTTGATTCTCTAGGATAGCTGTGTGTTTAGGATGTTGCTTTGAAGAGCAGTGTCCCATACTGGTTGAAAAGGTCTGAAGGACCATTAGCAGTGTAGAAACTTGTGTTCACCATGTCATGGAGATGCAATTAAGATAAGATACTTTAATGACCTGTTGTAAACTTACCCAGCTTCATAAGTGGTTTAGATCTTGTTCTCTTGCTTACTCTTCTGTACTGTTTTATTAGGTGTAGTTGTAATTTCTCTACAGGTTGGTTGCCATTTTTTAATTTGCACAAGGTTTTACTGATAAATAATTTAAGAGTTAAATTTTCAAGAAGATAGGTTCATGGTTATAGATCATTAATAACCATATCAAAACCACTCACTCGTTTAGACACTCCAGTTGCCTGATGTAGAGTTCTCAGATAACTTTAAGGGTTAAGGCTGTCTAGCAGAACTGTCATTCTCAAGGAAGAAAATTTAGTTACGTATCAAGGCAGGAACAAAGCTTTCTGTCAAAGGATTGCAGTTTCTGTGTTCCGTTATTTCTGTAAAATACCATTTTTGACTTCTTGCAGTGTCCTGACACTCAATTTTCTGATTTAGACAAGTAGAAAAATCCAGGACTCGTGACTGCTAAGCATATTATCTCAGTTGATTGTGGTTTTTGAAGATAGAGGTTTCATTTCTTCAAACCAAGGGTTGTCCCAGAGCCTCAAGATTAATCTGTGTACTTGTTTCTGCTTTAGCAAAGGTGAAGGAAGAAGGGTTTTTTCATTTGCTAAATCTGCTGGCCTTTGTAATATATTCTACTGATTTTGAACAGGCTGATACTTTTAGGTACCTTTCTTTTATTTAGTGGATTTGTGCCATGTTTCACCATCCTGTCACTTAGTTTCTAGGTAGGATAATTTTTCCTGGAAAAATGACAGCTCTGTTTTTTATTTCCTGTTACTTTGGTCTAGGACATGCAAGAATCACATGACTAAAAATTTTCAGGTTGTATTTTGCCCATAAGACTCGTTACGGTTCATCTTCTCATGACAATGATGTTGTCAGTAATTCAGTATGTTGTCAGAGTAAAAACTTGCAGGAAGTGAGGAGGTATAAAGAAAACTTCTATTTAAGTAGCTCCTGTGAACTAAGAAAATTCCTTCGAAGATGAACTGCATAAAAAGTCAGCTCAAGGACTTTGTAGTGGTCCAAGTTATATTAATGACTGTCTTTGGACATAACTTTTCCCAAGTTAGCTTCTATTAATTTGGTTGAATTTGACTCATTTTAATAATGACATTAGTTAAACATCTTTCAACCAGTCTGTTGTGAGGATCTGGCCTGAGACTGAACTGTGTATTTTTATTAGACTCAGCTCTGTATTAATATTATTGTTGTTGTTATCATTATCATCATTATTGTATAAACTAGATAATTCCAAAGGAAGAATTTAGCGTGCTGATTCTGAGCATTTTTGCTTATTAAGATGACAACATACAAAGTATTTCTGTGGTTTAGCTGCAGGTTTGCTCTTGCTAGGTTTTCAGCCTTTTTATGTTTCTTTTCTCTTTGAAGTGTTGAAAGTGAGAATTAAAAGAAGGGTGAATGATACTGTATTGTATTAGCATAGGCAATTTATCTTCTCTTAGTTCCTCATAGGAACATCTGTCTTCCTCAGATTCCTCATAGCTACTGATTTTTAATGAGTTCAAACAAAAGATTCCTTCAGCAATTTTACTAACAAAGAATTTCCTGTATTTCTTTTGAGTGTCAAATTGCTTAAAAACTGATCAGGTAAGAGGTATTGCATTTTTAGCAAGGTTGTTATTTTTCCATTTTTAGCTTGATATATGTCACTCTGTTACAAGTGAACAGATTTTTCATGATTTTTTAATGCAGAATTATTCTCAAAAGTACAGTTCTGTCAGTGTTCTAATATTTTGGGGGTCAAAAAATATTTTATATGCTTCCCGCGAGGGCATATCAATCGTTTTCCTGTAATACTGGGAGATGTCTTTGGTGTTTTTAAAAATTAAGAACGTCTGAAAATTCACTCAATATTGCTTTTTAGGAAGACTTTATAAAGACTGCAGTGTTTTGTTTGTAAAAACACATCTCTCTGACTCCACTGTTTGAAGACTTGTTGGCAGTGGAACAGTGCAAGGCTACAGCCTTGAGCAGGACTCTTGAGATATAAGTGAATTTTGCCCTTTAACTTCTCTGTGCTTTTCTTCTGCTGAGCACAGGGCTCCCCTTTGTTGTAGCTTCAGGCAGCAGTTTTACATAACAGTGGAAATAGAGGATTGCTATACAGGCATTTAGTAGAAAGGCAGTATCTTTAGTTTCAATTCTCACACGTGGTCCTGCAGATTAATAGAGTTGTCCTCCATTGGTGCCTCTTATGGGAGATTTCGGGTTTAGTTGATTTATTTTAAAGGTATTTGAAGTGTTTTGTATTGTAAACCCAAGTTAACAAATCACATGAAAAAACTTTTCTCTCTCAAAGTCTTTGTATCCACACTTTCTTCTCAAACAAAGACAGATTTTTCAACTTAAAATTTCTGGGTTTGGTCTCAGAGATCCTCATCAGCTTGTTTGCTCATTCTTTATAAAACTTCCTGTCTTGTTCTAACACTTTTTAATAAATTTATGAAAACAAAAGAAAGGGCAACATGCAGATTTTTAAAGCTGCATTTTCAAGTAAAATAGTTTACAGTTTTAAAGTTATCCACATTATTTTGTCTTAAAATAGACAAAATAATTTCAAGAGAGAGGGAACTCCATGGGAGATTTGAGATGGAACTTCAGAGATGTGACCATCTTAGTGTGACAAATGCTTATTCTTAGATGCTTAAATTGCTTTCTAGGAGAATTCATTTGGAGAAAATCAGAAGCATTGTTTTTTTCTTATGGCCACAGTTTTCCTGCATCACAGTTTCTGTTGCTTGGTTTCATCTCAGTGTTCAGCTGTTCTGTGAACTGTCTTGTTTAAAACAGCTCAGAGTAATTTTAAGTACTTCTAAATTTGTCGGACTGCTCTGAATAAAAGACCCCGGTTTAGTAAGTCAGCAGTGGTTTGACACTGAGTGTACTTGGTCTGTCTTAAAATAAATGAATCATAAACTTGTTCTCCATTTTTCTTTTTTTTTTCTTTTTTTTTTTTTTTCCGGAATTCTCTTCTGTGGGAAGTTAACCATTTCAAGAAGTTTCTGCAAGATAAGACTTTGTTTCTATGGTTTTCTTAGTTAAATACATTATTTTTATGGTGGTGTGGAACTAAGTTATCAGAAGCCTTGAAAAAGATAACATACTTTTAAATTACTACAAAACTCTTGTAAGCCATTACAAAAGCAGTAGTATCTTTTATCTGCATTCTAAGTTATTGGTTTTCCTTTTCTGATCTTAGACATCTTCATATATCTCTTGTTTATGTGATGTAGCCTTAGGGTAACCAGTTGACAGAAAATAAAATGCAGACACAGGAGTTTTAAATAAATTTTATAGAGAGATAAAACGCTAGTCTCAAGATAAAATTTCAGTATGATATATCTGTTTCTCTCAGTGGTGTTGACAGTCTGTAATCATTTTCTGTGCTAGGTTGCATTTTAAGATGACTTCTTTTTTATGGCTGCTTTTTGTTGCAGAAACCAGAGTCTGCACATCAGATTTTTAAAGAAGCTGGAGTACCACGGAAGCAGAAAGTTACATCATTTAGTGTAACAGATGATGCCATAATTAAGCCAGGTAATTTTTTTGAGCTGCTGAATATTACATGCATGATCATGTAACATCTGCCACTTGTAGGTCTAAGTACAGTCAATGAGTATTTCAGTTTTGTTTTGTATGGAAGTTGCTGAATTTTTCTGTATCATTAAGTACAAGCAAACTTTTGTCTTAGGGAAAATTAGAAATTTACCTTTTAGTTGGTAAAAAGTAGGAATTTTCCGTTTTTCCTGGATACTATGTTTCCATTGGCTAGAAAGTAAGTGTAATCCAGACTTACTAACATGAAAATTGAGTTGGAAACAAATATGAATACAGTTATGGAAGTTCTCTTATGAGAGGGACACTGAGAATTTTGTGGTAGTATTTCTCAGGAGCCCAAAATAGCAGCTTGGGTTTTGTTTCTTCTTGCTGCATTCAGAAGTAGAAACCATGACTGTCATCTGGAGTGCTTTTTCTGACAGCTTGCAAAGTAAAACATACTAAAACATGTTTATAACAAACATTTTCACTAAAAATCAGTATTAGAAGTTTGGAGATCTAATGAAAAGTTTAAGTTTCTAAGGTTTTATTAGGTGGTGTATATTGGTTGCTTGCATTTTGTGCTTTTTCAGCAATTACAGGTGTTTTCTGAAAAATCATGTAGGGTAGGAAGTTCTAATGTTTTGTGTTATTCTTTGCCATTAGTGAAGCTTTTTGCAAGACCTTTTTAAGACAGTGTGATAAAAATCAAATCTGACATGAGGAGCAAGTCTGAATTGGTAAATGGAAGCAAAATCTTGAGATAACGCATTGTTGCAAGTTTTCAATAAACTGGCTTTGCAGTGCACGTATTTTGTACATGACATCCTTTATGTGCATGTTTCTGTGTCACTTGACAGGCATCTCATTCCAGTTGTTTATGGATTATATAAATATAACATGAAATAATATGAGGATTTTTATGCTTGAGACTTGAGAGGTTTACATCATTTCAGTTGACATTCATACAGATTTGCAAAAGCATTAAAAAGGATGTGGATGTGAAAAAATGAAGATTTCATTTCTTTTTTTAGTGGATGCAAAACAGACTGGAAACTGAAATATGTGGCTACATGGATCTTCAGATTAAAGTTCATTTATTATGAACTAAGTTATCACTTTTGGCTTGATGCGTTTTTTTTAAGCTACTAATAAAAGAATATTGTGCTTGGGTGAAAGAAACTCAAGACAAAAATCTGAAATTAATATTTTCATACTAGAAGTACTTAAGGAATTACTGTAATTACAATGAGGTGAGTGGTGTCACTGACCTACAGTTGCACTACTGCTTCTGAAGGTTAGTGTGTAGGTAATTCCCCAGTGGATGAGGCTGTACTTCTGCCACAGTCTTTAGTTTGGAAACACTGTATCTTAATAAAGAGGAAACATTACAAAACTGCCTTTTTTAAAAAAAAAATTATATAACAACCCCATTTTTTTATAGTAAGTGGGGTTTTTTTGTGGCTCAGCTGTTTTTTTGTTTTTTAAAAAACCCTCCACCTTGTGAAGTGCTAGTAATTCTAAGTGCAGCATATTCTGTTTTCTTGTTAAGCATGTTTATTATGAGTCTTAACTAATTGGGCATTTTGGGATTTGTCTCTTTCATTGTATAAAGGGCAATGCATCTGAGTAAAGCCCCAGTCCTTCCTTCCTATTCGTCTGAAATTATCTACAACCTGAGAAATGTGCTTAAGTAGTAAATACAAAGCATCTATTTTAGTCAGTGAGGTTCATAAAGAAAAACAAATAATATGTGAATAAAAGTTTTGTTTCCTTTCCTGTGGCTATGTGATCTGTCCTGGATGGTAATGACTGGATAGTGATTTAAGGATTTCAGGACGTAGTTGAACATGATCTCTTCTCTTCTTTTGAAGGTACTCCTTTGTATGCTGCTCACTTCCGCCCAGGGCAGTTCGTGGATGTTACTGCAAAAACGTAGGTACTTAATGATTTAACCTGTGTGGTTCGTCTGTCAAATAGAATGGTTCATTCTTTCCCCCCTCCCTCTGCTTTGTCTTGAATCCATGGCTCACAAAAGCTGAAATACAATTGCAAAGGTAGTGACAGGAAATAGACTTCAATTCACTCATTGAGTCAAAAGTGTTGAATTATCTTTCTTTGCTGAGGCTTACTTTTGATTTTGACCAATGTAGGTAGACTGTTAGAACTGTGGTTCTGCCTGTTTTCGGTCCCATGTACGTGGAAAGACTAGACAAACAGCTTGAGAAAGAGTTGCTCAAGCAACATGGGCAAAGACATCTATAATGCAACATCTGTGGTATGGAGAAATGGGGAATAAATGCTGAAAGGCATCAGTTCTCGGAAAGACTGCTAAATTTTAATTTGGTGGAGACATGTGAAGACAGATATATCACGTGAACTGAAAGAAAAGCAATAAAATCGTGAATACATTTAGCAGGGCAACAGAGCTATCAAATTCCTTTTTTTTTGTTTTCTCTCATATTCTGGCTCATGTCCTTGCCAGCAGTGGCTAATGATCTTTTACTTTAATGTGGGAGGAATGATTTCCTCTCAGACCACTGCAAATGCCAAATTAGAGCTCAAGTGGTAGAGAGTGTCAAAGGAAGAACTGGCATCTTGTGGCAAAGGCTAGGCAAAGGCTCTTGAGGTACATCTGTGAATTCTGCTGACCAAGAGAACTGAGAACTCCTATCTGCATATTTCAGTGAAGAGTTTTTTCTTTTTGTGTTGTGATAAAAAGATAATGTTTTCCATTAGTTGTTTTATTTTTTTGTTTAATGGAGTTAATAGCCTCACATGTATGTAATACCTAAAAATGTCTAATGTAATTCACAGGGTTTTATATTTGTGGGGAAAACAACTACATTAATCAGTACAGCTGAGTAGGTGGTTTCTAGTATAGCTGTACCTTGACTGCTTTTATGAGGGCATCCTGTTGAGAAAAGGACATTGAGGAGTTGACTGGAATTAGTGTTTTTTCTATGTCAGACTTCCTAATGTAATACTTAGATCTGGCATATTATTCATTCTGCTCCTAAATTCCATTCAGCGAACAGCCTGTAAGAGTTAATAGCTTGTTTGCAAAACAAAGCATAGGATCATTAGCAATACAGTTATTTAATGTAGATTAAATGTCACTCTTTGTTAATGCAGAAAAGCTGTTTTTCTAGAAGTATTTCAAGAACTAGGAAAGGGATGGTTTTTTTGGCAATGTAGAAGATCCAGCCACAGGGTATGGACTTGTATCTTGCTGTATGTATTTGAAAATACTAGCAGGTTAAAATAGACTGAGTTCTTGCTCTTGTTCAGTGAATCCATCTTAGATTGTAATTCAGTATTTCTGATCTGTTTTCTCCAGGTATTTTTATGATCCCATTTCAGAAATTAATTGGTTGGTTGTACTGCTGATTTGGTAGCACATTACTTTTAATCCTTCTTTACAAGGGAGGAAGAAAACCTTCAGCTAAAGAGAAGGATGTGGTGGGTTTTCTGTCGACGTGATTTTCTAATCATTCCAGTCTTGATCAATTTTTTTAAACTTTTTTCAGTGGCTTACTCTCCTTCTGATTTCTACTTTTAAAGTTTGCTTATTCTTAATTTCCACTTCTTTTGAATATTTGATTATCATATTCTCATAACTCTTGTGTAAGAATTAAGTTATTTTACTACATTTCAGTTTTTCTTTGAGTCTTTTACTTTATTCCATGAAATTTCATCCAGTGTTACTTAGACTCATACTTGTGTGAGGTTCAGTTTTTCATTACTTTTCAGAATACTGTGTCCATCATTCTTAGTTACTTTACTTGAAGTACAGATTTTACAATGTCACAAAAGTATCCAAGAAATGCTTCAGTGAAGGGAAAACAAAGTTATCTTTGGAGTGGTTATGTCTTTGAGCTATAGTGTTTGGGCTGCACTGTGAGGGGCAGATGAGAATGTGCTTCGTGTTAGACTTGTGTTCTGAACCCACCTGGAGAGGAGCCAGCTTCTCCCTGCTGAACAAAGAGGGAACAACCTTGGTTGGTCCACAGGCTGAAGTTAGTCTTTGTATTGTGCAGTCCTGTTTTTAGCAGTTGCTGTAGGCACTTGAAAGATCCTAAGCTATAGGGGCATTTTGGAAAGGTACTGATGAGTTACAGTAGGGAGCACAGATTGACTTCCTTTCCTTCCTCCCACTTGTCTTATATAGAATATAGAATGGTTTAGGTTGAAATGAACCCACAAGATCATCTAGTTCCAAAATCCTTGCCATGGGCAAGAACACCTTCTGCTAGACCAGCTTGCTCAAAGCCCCATCCAACCTGAGGGAAGGACCTGGTTCTTCCTGATTCAAACCCTTGTGGATTAAAAAGAGAGTAATTCCTAAAAACTTGCTATCATGGCTAGTAAAGTTTTTAGAAATATCTTTACATGAACATGTACTTTACATTTTTAAAATGGACAGAAATTTTGTTTTAATGGAGGAAACACAGAAGTGCGCAATGTTTGAAATCATGTAGATGAAAATAGTAGTGCTGTTGGTAATAGCTTGATTAGTTCTAATTATTCCTTTAAAAAGGAAAGAAAAACGATGTCACTTTAATGAGGAGTTAATATAGGGGAATATGAAGGATTTTTAAATTTTTTGCCAACTCTTAATTATTCAGATGAGCAAGATATCTTTTTGTATGATTCCTTCTGACAAAACATAGATCAAAAATGTGCTCCTTAAAAATAAGCAAGCATTTCCTAGTTATCATAGCCTGAATTAAGGACTTGCACTACATTTTAGAAGTCTTGGTTAGCATCTTCATTTGGTTTTCAAAATGTAGGGTATTTTTATGATTATCTTCTTTTAATCTTCCCTGCAAATGTTTTTTTCAAAGTCTTTTGAAATGTTTTGATTCATTTATACCTCTGTAAAGAAAAACACTTTCACAGAAACAAGAAGGTCCAGTTAAAGATGAATGCAGTTTGGTTTTATGTGAAGTCTCATAATTTATTCAGCATGGTATAAGTAGTTTTTAGAGCATTGATAGCAGGCAGTGTGTCTGTGAGGGTGGGGAGGCACTAGAGCAGATTGCCTACTGAAGTGGCGGATGCCCTATCCCTGAAGTGCTTAAGGCCAAGTTGGATGGGCCTCTGAGCAGCCTGGTCTAGTGGAAGATGCCCCTTCCTTGGCAGAGGGGTTGGACCTAGATGATCTTCAAGGTCTCTTCCAACCCAAGCCAGTCTGTGATGCTTCTATGATGACCTCCTTAAGCTGGCATGGGGGAAAGTGCTGCCCAAAGGGGAGGTGATGTTCCCTCACACAGAATCCCCGTTGACCTTCTATGGTTGGTACCGGCGTCCTGAATTGCATGAAGGAAAAGATAAGTGTCAGTTATCTGTATTCTTCTCTGGGTTAGTTTTCAGATGAATCACTTGTGTGCCCCAGCTTGTTGATCAGCTGAGTGGGCTTTTGCACTAGTAGAAAGGTGACCAGAACATGGTGATAGGGAGAGGTGGGACCATGCCTGCAGTGGTAACCCAATGCTGTATGGAGATGGAGTTGTATCACATCTCCTTTTCTGCCACTTTGTGATCTGTTCAGTGAATGTTTCACGAGAACTTTGGAACATGAGAAATTCTGTCACTCCAAAGGAAAAATCAACAGTAGTTGTGTTTGAAATGTTCCAGAATGAAGTGGTAATTCTGGAGTGTTTATGATTTATTTAAGCTTTTACTAGGTAATTGGTGTAATCTGAGCCTATATGCTCGTGCTATTTGTACAAATGCTGTTTGTCCAAAATTACTGGGCTAAGTGGTTAGAATCCTTTTTCCTCTACAGCATCTAAATAACGGGCTTTTAAATTAACTATGTTTGAAGAGTTAGCAGCAAACTAAATTGTTGCTTAATTAGAGTGCTTTTTTCCAATAGCTTTCTAAATGAAAGTTGTCTCATTAGGTACTGATATTTTACTTGTATCAAACCTGGAACATGAGTTTTTGTACAAAATCAGGTGATTGACCTGAACACCTGCTTTTCTGCAGGTGAGACTGGAATAACTGCATGCAATTAAACTCTGTTTTTAATCTATAGGATTACTTTAATTCCATTTAACGTTTGTGTGTCTTAGTTTTTCATGTCATTATTGCTGCCTGCAATTCATTTCTGGGACTTAGGTAAATATGTTCCGTTCAGTGAAGCCAAGTAAATGACTAAATTCCGTGTATTGAAGAACAGTGGCATTATACATTTCAGTAGAGATAGGTCTCATGTTTTTTTGTTCAGATATGGTGTTTAATGTTACTGTTGTTGGAACAAAAATGTATAGTCCTTGATTCAAACCAAGACAACAGGTAGAAGATACTTTAGCAAGATACTACAATGGTCTAAGTAGGATGTGAAACATTCTACTTTAGTGTGTGTTCTTGGTTATCATATTTCAGATACTGTAAACATCTTGATTCTTTCTGAGTGGATTCTGGTTAATTATTCTGTTAAATTAATATATGGTGCTGGATTAAGATCCCGTTTGACAGACCTTTTTTGAAAATATTGGCAGTTACCAGTACTATGCCTATTAAGAGATTTTGATACCTCTTGCATTTGAATTTGTTCTAAATTAAAATTGTGTTCAGTTTCTTGTAAAATGCTTTGCAGGTTTTAATGAACAATATGTAGAGTGATGTCAGTGGGTAGGACTAGTTTTGGAAGGAAATCAGGGATTCTTTTCATGAATTCTTAAGTGGAATTGTGATGCAGATCACCATAAGAAAAGTAACTCCAGGAAAGCTACATGTTGGGTTGGTATCCTTTATACACATACTAGCTAATGCAAAATTACTTAGAGTAGTATAATATACTATACTATACTAAAAATAGTATATAAGCCATGTATTTTATAATATAGTGTGTATTTCATATGTGATAACAATATGTTTTAATCTTTTGATTTGGCTAGCTCAGACTAATTTCATGTTATTAAATACTTGCTGGAAATCAACTCCCAGGAATTATTAAGCAATAAAAGATTTAGTGTTCTTTTGGAGGGGGGTTCTGTTTCATTCACTTCTGCAAAATAGTGGCTTAGACTGAGTTTCAGTAATTATCTTTCTTGTCTTTTATTGTTGGTACTTGCTGAATGTATTGACACCTGGTAATTTTTAAGAAAGCCAAAGGGGACAATTAAACGATTTGAAATTAATAAGTGATACTAATAGCTGACCCCTGGTGTCTATTCAGAAATCAGTAAGAATATATTCTTACATGTATTTGTTAATTTTTAGCAGAATAAAAAATTTTAAGAAAACTATGAACCATATAAATTTTTCTCTGTTTTTTCCACAGTATTTCTTGAACAGCATCCATCTTCTCTTCTTTGTTTAGTTTCAAAAGCACTTTGCATTTAGTACGATTGGAGGCATGTAAAATCTTTGCATTAGAAATACAGATACATTTTGAGTCATGCAAAATTTACTTGTAACCCTTTTTTTTTTGCATGTAGTGGGGAAATCCACTACTTGTCTGAAAACAGATCACATTCACATCAACTTGTGTTGGAAAAACACTGTTCTTTAAAATGATTGAGGTATATTGGCTGAGCTACTAAGTGCCTAGTTGACCAGTTCTCCTTTTCTAAATTTTATTTTAAACCAGATGTTAGTAGATCCTTACTTCTTTTTAAACTTTACATTCAATTTACATAATTCTGTAGTTCTTATTCTGCATCCAATTTTATATCAGATAGAGCATCTTTTCAAGGAAGAACTATATACTGGTTTTCGTATTGACATGTTTAAAGAACTTTATACATTGTTTACTCTCTTTTTAAAACTCAAAACTCCAAAATTAAATAAACCTATGTGGTGGTTTTACCACAAATTCAGTGATTTTGGAGCAGAGACTCTGAGAGAAGTCACAAACACACCCCAAAAATGAAGAAAACACACAAATATCACAGTTTATTTTGCGCAAACACCAAAACCTGACAAATAAAGTGCAAAACAGACAAATTAAATTTTTCCAGGGCCTGCATTTGAGGTGAGGACGCTCTGGAGATAGTGCTTGTCTCTCTCTCCCTCTGGGCCCGGCTGAGAGACTCCGGGGTAGTTAGAAGGGAGCACATGGTCTGAAGATCCCCTTAGCCGTGAGCCTCTGCCCGGTTTTGACTGAGGAAACAACTCAAGAAGATTACAAAAAACCGCGCACCTCCTCCCTCCCTCCCTTTAGCCCAAGGAGAGATTTAGTGCTGAAAAA
>VYZS01007649.1:0-25119 GCA_013400695.1 Neodrepanis coruscans | reverse complement strand
GCTCGATCGTTTTTTACTTTCATTTTTAACGGAGCAGAACGCAGCCGCCGGAGCCTCCAGCGCGAGGCAAAGCCGCCATAGCCGCGCTGGGTTCCCACGCGGGCACTGCACCGGCCGCTCCCGCCAGCCGCCGGGAAAAAAAAGGGGAAAGGGGGCCTCCGCCGGCTGCGCCGCTCCCCGCAGCACAGCGGGAGAAGGGGACCATCGAAACGGTGCCGGAGCTGCCCGCAGCCCCACACCACTGGCCACTGGGCAGGCCTCCCAGCCCACACGGGCTGGGGGGCCCCTCCCCTCCCACCGGACCCCACACGGCCATGCAGCACAGTGGGGGGGGAGGTGGGAAAAGGGATCACCGACCGGTGCAGTCGTTTTTACCTTCAGTTTTTTAACCCCACGACAACCTATAGCTTATTTAATTAAAAATTGGTTTATTTCAATCATGATGCCCCAGAGTGCTCTTTTTAGGCTGGTCACACTTTCTGTAAATTTTGCAAGGCTTCAGTATTGTAATGTCTGAGACTTTGTTCACAGAAAATATGTGTATAATTGGAAGGACCAAGAAGCAAATGAACATAGTCTGTTGCATAAATCATTAAACACTAGCAACTCTGTCTTGTGATGTAATTGTTTCATTCTGAAGATACCTTATAACTTTTGATGTACTAAACATTTTTTTCAAAATACATCTCTTACAGGTAGTATTTCTTTTTATTTTTTAAAGTACAATTTACAGTATTCTAAATTGATCATGTTTAAAAGTGAGCAGTCTGAATGAAATATTGAAGTGGTTTCATAACATCAGAGATTTATTCTTCTTGACTAAAGTTTACAGTACTGTTTACTTCTGAAATGGTTGCTTTCTGTGGTTGTATGGTTTTTCTCTGAATTGCAAGAACATTTCTGCAGCTAAAGAATTAGTCATGGCCTTGACCTGCTTGCTCTGATAACTGCACAGCTGCTGTTATGCTACCTGCTTGCAGTTGGTTTTTGAGGCTTGGTTTTTGAGGCTTTGCTAAGTGCATCTTCCATCTAGAGATGCCAGAAGTGGAATACTTGAAAACATGGCCAGTAATAGATGGTTTAAAAGAAAAAAATAGCATTTTTGCAGAACAGATATGAGTTTTCCTATAGCTTAGTTTCTGTTTGTATTTCAAAGTTATTGTTCCCATAGTTATCTGCATATTGATCCTCCGTAATATGCAGAGATAGAAAAAGACAGGATTTGAGTGTGAGGATTTTTCAAACCAATTTTTTTACAACTAATGCCATTTATTACTGCAAGCTTTTAAATTAAGCTGATTCTGTGAGAAACTGGTATTACAAAGCCTTGCATGCTTTGGATTTCTGTCTTGTGTTCCTGATTCTGGGTAACCCAGGTCCTCCGTCCTGGAGGTGCCTTCATTTAGCTTCCTCCTACAGCACAAACTCTCTTCATTTCCTCATGTTCCACCACCGTCTGTTGGCCTGGAAAGACTTTCATGCTGGTGACAACCACTTGCATGATAGGCCAGCTGGCAACCCAAAGGAACATGTCACTACTTAAGTTGTGTTTTGGCATTTCCTTAGTTGTAGGTGATGAGCAAAAGCAATTCAGGAGCTTCTAACCAGTAACTTTTTATTGAAACCATTACATGTCTGTCTTTGCCAAATTTAACTGGGATTGGCCCTTGGGTTCTGAGCTGGTCTTGCTTTCTTATGCTTCTGGAACTTTAGAGAGTCTTTCAATTTGTGGCTGATTTTGACTGTAGTTTGATGTACTCAAGGCATCTAAAGCAGGAGTTAGAGGAGAATCATTCAAGTGGTAAGGGGAAAAGAATCTAGTTTTTGTGGATGTTGATGTTTTCCACATTTGTATGTTTTCTCTAGTTTTTCATGGTAGTGCTGAGCAGGGAGGTCAGAAAAGTGTAGAATGTACATTGTGCATGCTCATACCTGGTGTTATTTTTCTGTGTTTGGCCAGAATTTTCTAATGCTCTGACTTAATAGGACTGTGTCTGTGCAAAGTGCAGTAGCAGAGAGAAGATTTCTGTCAATTGGAAGAAAAGGATCATCTTGTTAAATGAATTAAATAATCAGTGCAGCCATAAATGCTGTAGCCAGACTTCTTTTGAAAAGAGACAATGCCAGTTTAAACACACACTTTAATTGGCTTTCTGTTGTGCAATGACTAAGGTGTTTTTTCCTATTGTGTCTGTTCCTGCAGTAAATAGAGAACTCCAAAGCCAGCAGTACTATCATGTGCTTCAAAGATTAAGGGCATGGACTCTAAAAATATGTTTTGTTTGTTATTGTGTTTTAGACCTTATTTGTTAGATGAGGATGGGCCAAGGGAGTTACATGTTTTTTTAGTATGCATAAAACTGTTTTCAAGAGATAAATTTCTTGTGGTGTTGAAAATAAATGTATCTTCATTTATTTTTATGCCAGTCTAAGCAGCTCTCTTTCCTCTCTTGATGCTTAGGCCCTGTGATTAAGTTTTGGTATATGTTCTTATGCAGTTGCTTTTTATATGGTTTTTGGTTTGAGTTTTTGGTTGTTTGGTTGCTTGTTTTGTTTTAGTGTCCACTTGGTGAAAGCTTCATTATGGTGACATGTATTGAAGATGATCAGAGCAAGAAGCATTTTATGTTAATCTTTTTGCCTATTTGACTCTCTTCTAGTGCTTCTTATTCTGTAAAACAATCTTTAAGCATTGTGGTAGAATATGTTTGTTGTATAAAATACAGATTTTTTTTTTCTTAAGTGTATTCTCTCTGCTGAGCTTTGCTAAAGGTAAAAATATCATGATCCTGACTGAAATTATAGGTTATTGCTGAAAACCTTAAGTCTAGCTAACCCAGGTGTGTTTCTTAATTATTTTTGTTTTCAGAATTGGTAAAGGATTTCAAGGTGTCATGAAAAGGTGGGGATTTAAAGGTCAGCCAGCGAGCCATGGCCAGACAAAAACTCACAGACGACCTGGAGCAATATCTACCAATGTGAGGACTCTTATTTCTTTTTTAAACACACCCAGTATTTTTCGAACTGCTTACTAAAAGTGAACAGTTTCACAGTAGCTAGCTGCTACATTTCCTCTGTGGTAGCAGAGAATCCCAGCTGTTTCAAAGGAAGTTCAGAAACCTGTATAATGAGCTATGCAAATAGCTCTTTTCTTGTGCCTTGCTTTATGAATATTCTATGTTGCTGGTGAGCACACATATTTCAACTGAGCAAATTGTCATATTTTGTGGTATAGCTAGGAAGAATAGTCTAAATACTTCAAAGAGAGTTCTGAGAAGCTTTTATCAGAGCATTTATGGATTGGACAGGATTTGCCCATTATTTTACACTGCAGATATTGTACCATTCTTTGGAACCCTAGTTGTTTTTATCACATTGTCTGGCTTGTGTAACTGCTTAACAAACTGATTCCCATAATCTTGTAGGGAATAATTCTCAAAATTTTATAAGCTTCTAAGTATCTTTAAGCAGAGTTGTATTTTTACATTTCAAACTATAAATAATGTATGTATAAAAGCTTTTTGAGCAGATTAACATTAAACTTTGTCATATTTAGACCAAACTAAAAGGAATTTTTGCAAATTAAGTAAGATTAGCTGAGTCACAGTACTGAACCTAAACTGTCTGTAGTTTTCTTAAATAAATTAAAATTAAAAATAATGCTCATAGAATTGTAAAAAAGGCAACAGGCAATGAAGTTAGAATAACTGAGAATGTAAAAGCATGAATTACTGATTTATAGCCCTCAGTATCAGCTGGAAAAAGAATTGTACACCTGCTTGTTTTCACTGAAGAATGTAAATATTTGAACACAGAAAGCGGTTTTAGCAGATAGTATTCATCATTACAAAACCTGTCTTTTCTTTGGGATTTCCTAAACAGTAATGCTGGATGTAATTTCACAAAGTATATAGAATGGAAAATAGTGTTGGAGATAGGTATGATGGAAAGGAAACAAGGTGAAAGGATGCAATGAGGGGAAAAAATGCTTTGGTAGCCAACACTAGACAGGAAATTACTATCTCATGCATTTTTGTTAGCCGGGATTGTTCAGTATAGAATCTTCTCCCTAGAACTGCATTGCAGCTGATTTCCTGAAATCATGGTTTTCACAAGAATGAAAAAAAAACCCAGACATTATTTATGAATTAGAGAGAGGTGCAGGATACAAATCCTTTGATAACAATGTAGAATTGAAAATTATTGCACTTACTCCTGCCTTTTTTCTCCACCTTTGTTGTTCAGTTTATACCCAGCTGATCACAATTGGGATACCGAAACTAAGCAATAGCAGGGAATGGAATTAAAAATTTCATTCTCTAAAATACATGCATTAAATCAGATCTTATTTGTATCAGTATAAAGCTCATGGTTTAGGGGGTAGGAGGGAAGCTACAGTGTATCTTCATTTTGGCAGCCTTCCAGGGCAGGACTGCTCTGGAACTCTGTGGTAGCATCCACAAGTAGTTCAGGCAAGTTTCCAGTTGCTGCAGTCTGTGATGTAGGTGAGTGACTTGTGTTGACAAGAGTCTTGGGAAAAAAAACTTTTCTAGATTTTTCACGAAGTGGAAGTCTGAGATGAGTACAGATTTTTGTCTGAAACTATACACAGTAAGTATTAAGTAAAGCTAGAATCTCTTTGTTGATATAACAGTATATGTAGCAATTATATAATTGAGATCAAGTATTTCAGGTAATATGGAGAATAATACCTAACCTCTGGTAGGAGATAGTTAAAATGCTAATCAGAATTAGATTTTTTTCAATATTACATATTTTCAGCATTGGAAATATCAGCATATTTTCTCTGGTGCTCCTCTAGAGTTTTTGAGTCTACCTCTTGCAGTTAACATGATTTTCTTTGGCCTTTTTTTATCCAGAAAGCTGCCAAAGTTTATCGTGGAAAGAAAATGCCCGGTAAAATGGGTAACATCTATAGGACAACTTTTGGATTAAAGGTGAGTTCTGAGTATACTGTAATGTGTATAATGTGGTTGCATTCAGCCATGTAGCCTTGTGTTGGTGCACTGTCTGTCATTCCTGTCAGAATCCAGACAGGAGCATCTTGAAGTAAGCAAGCTAGAAAGACCAGAGCAGCAAATATGTGCTCCTGTCTTCTTGTGGATTGCAAATAACTTATCTGAACTCCTTTGCATTTGTGTACCCTGGGAGCTGGAATTTCAGGTCATATTTCCACATCTGTTTTCTTCTATGACTCCTGACATCTGCCTTTGAAATGGGAAAACAAGCTTTCGGTGGCCTTCAGTTAGTGTTTTCATGCCTATTCCACTTGTTCGTACCCAATGCAAATCTGAATTATATGAAGTTATAACATGACCATGGCCCTTCACTTCTGTGTGCAGAAAGAGGATTATAGTTTCTATCCAGATTCTGATTAGTACATAGCTGCAGCAGCTCCTGGGCTATTAAAGGTACTTTTCTTTGTCTCTGAAAGCAACCTCTGCAGTTTGCACAAAAACCAAATTGACCTCTAGTTTAGGATAAAGTGTGCTGCTGCTGTTCTCTGTTAACTAAAACTAATTTTTTGTAGCAGAAAATGTGTGTTCAGTTGAGCACCTCATTGAATTAAGAAATTAACAAATGGTCACAGTAAGGTTTTCATGAGGATATGTGTTTTTGCTTTGTCAACTGTGGTGTTTTTCAACAGTGTTGCTGTTAGGGGCAAAAGAAGCTTAGGAGCTTCAGTTTGTGTTATGCTGGACAAAGAGCTGCCTTACCAAATATAACCTGATCACCAGCCCTTTAAACCTGTTTCAGATTCCTGCATTAGAAAGTTCTGCACTCAGAGTGGCATGTGACTGAATTTTGTAGTAAGTTTAGGCCTGAGCAGAACATTCTTCTTCCCCAGAATACCACTTCATCAGTGGTGGTATCAGAATACCAGTGGTATCAGAATACCAGTTCATCAGTTTGTGCTTTGCCAGACTATCATGTGTGAAAGTGGAAATAATCTCGAAACAGAGCTCAGTGTCTGATTTTTTTTTTTTTTCTGTCTCCTAGGTGTGGAGGATCAACACAAAACATGACATTATTTATGTCAATGGCTGTGTTCCAGGTCACACAAATTGTCTGGTGAAGGTATATTTGCTAGTTTCAACTTACTGATACTACTGACTCCTGAGCTCTCTAACTCTCTTCTTACAAAAGGAAAAACACTGGCTGAATTCAGTCAGTGCCAATTCAATCGGAGTGTCATCTTGCACTCTTGAATTAAAGGGCAGTAGAATCAGTTCTGTGTAAGAGTGGCAATGGGTCATACTCACTCTAAGTGGCTTATTCTTAACTTTGCACTGGGGTTGTAGTAGCTTATGATAAACCAACACAGATGCTGAAACCCTTTGATAAGTGTCTCCAGGCTACATCCATCCCCTTTGAATGCTTACACGACCCAGTAGCATGGTGGTGAAATTTCCAGAGTATTATTTCAAATTTTATAGAGATTGTTTCAAGATTGTCTGTGAAGAACTGAAGCAAGACTCTAATAAGTGTTCTTAAAATGTGAATAATTCACATCAAAGCAAAAAAAGTACTTTTAAGGGTTGTTTTCAACAAGGGTTGTAATTCTTTCTAATTAGGGTATATTCCATATATCTGCAAGCACAAATTGCTTGGATGAAGTTGTTTCCTTTCTGACTGAAGAGACTACCGGGTATCACACATTTTGCTATGAATGATTATAAAGATTTTAATATACATATACCACTATATCTCATACACAGTTTTAAATCCTCAGAAGTATTGGAGGGATTTAAATGATATGGTTCTTGAAAAGCTACAGAGTTCATCAAATTCAGATGTTTTCAACTAGTTTATTATCTTGTTGTATTTTACTGTGGACATCCAGTTTCAGTTCTGTATTTCCTAGTTGTGCAGCAGACCTCCACAGGTATTGTGCTTTAAGTACATCAACCCTTGCTTTCAAATATGAATTTTATCCCAGAAAAATGAACTTTAATGTTGTTTCTGTCACTGAAAATAAGGCCTTTTTTTCTGAGTGAGATATCTCTAAACTCCTTGAACTGTAATGTCCAGCCCAAGCCTAGAGAATACATTATACATTTCTCTTCCAAGGTAGTGAAAATTGGTTAACATATGTCCATGAGAAGTGGTTTTCAGGACAATTGCAAAATTACTGGGCATGACGTCAGCTCCATAGAATTAAGACTTCAGCTTTTCTGCCCTGTATTGGACCGAATGACCTCTTTTTCAGCTGTGTTCCAGGTATTTTTTCGAATCCTGAAATATGAACCTGGTTGCTGTTAGTCTGAGGGTTAATTAAGTAGGAATTTGCTGTAGGATGTTAGTTTTAAATTGTAAGTATACAAGCAACAGAAGGTAGCTGAAAAACTGAGAAACATTTGATGCCCAGACTGTATTCTTTATTCTTAATTGTATTCTTAAGCAAGAGAATTGTTGCAAAAGATTGTGCATCTTGTTATCCTAGCCATGCTGTTAAAATCCACACTTAGAGTGGCCATGCCTGGTGGCAAATGCATATACACATCTCAGATGTTTTATCTGTAAGGATACAACATTTTATGAAGTACTAAGACTCTGAATACATTGCCTAGTTCTTCCAGATCACTTTTATTCTAACTAGACTCAGTAAATTAATTTTTTATTTCTGATTTTGAGTTAAGAAAGCAAACATTTATTAAACACTTGTAATATAAACTGTTTTTAAAAGCAAAGCTGTGTGTTTTAATACCACACATTCTTATGTAGTCCATGAAGATCTCATTTAAACATATCAGTGTCCTCTTTCTGATCAGACACTGCATACACTGGTTGGAGAAAAGCATACATATGAGCTTTCTTTTGTGATTGAGTCACTTTCACCTTTTTCTTCCACCGTCTCTTTTCCTTTATTCAGATTGTTGCTCTTGCCTAGGCTGGAAGAAAGCATTTCCCTTAACACCTTAGATTTACTGGTTTTGTTTTGAAAGTTGTCCTGCTGTTAGCTTAAAATAATCCTTAAGGCAGCTGCACTGCCATAGTTAACAGCCTTGTTAACGGGAGACTGCTGGCCCAAGCCACCTGAGTATGTGCAGTAAAACAACCATATTGACATCTGTGATGTGAAGAAGATAATGGACTTTGACTGCTGTGACAGTCTGCTGCATACCATTTAAAGTGCCTGACATGTCCAGGAGTGATTTCTGTTCAGTTCACTCGCCACAGATAGTGGTTGGAACTTTATCCTAAGACAAAAGTTATCTATGTTTAAAACATTTCAAGTCAATTATCTACAATTTAGAAGTCCAGGTATCTTCAAGTAGACATTTTGGCAAATGCATGTCAGAGTTGGAACTAATTCCATTAATGAGGATTGAGGATTCATGGGAAGAATGAGGCTTTTCTTCTCTTAGAGCTCCTTGATTAACATGGTATAATATTTGGAAGATCGTGACCAAAATGCTCCAGTCTCAAACTTTCATGAGAAATAATAGTAAATAGCACTGTTTGAGATATAGGCACAGCAGTAGGTATTACTTCTGTTTAGAAATAGATTCCTAAAAATTGTCTCCACTCACTTATTTGGAGATTGGAGGCAGTATGTAGTCAGAAACAGTTCTTTCCAGTTCCTTGAGCTGGTGAGTTCATTCTGCATTGTTTTGTCTTGTATAAGCTATATGAATTATGTGTATTAATTAACTTTTTTTCACTTGTATTTTCAAATACCTCTCCAGAGAGTAGAAAAACTTTAGTTACAAAATCAGGCAAAGTAATATTATTTGGTGTATGTTCTTTAATTTCTTTTTTTTTTCTTTCTCCATTTTACCTTGCTGCACTCATCTGTGCTATTTTTAGTTTGTCTCATGCCTTTCCTTCAGGATGTTTTCTTGTTTCCTCATAGACATTGGCTTGGATACATTGTGTATTTGTTTGGGTCTGTAGCTGGGGAGAGGAATTATGGGATATTAGCATTTGTAATTACTGTTCATTCCACTAAATACCTGCCTGTAATTAAGTAGGACTAATGTCTAGGGAAAATTAATCCATCTGTCTTCCATAAGAAGTGAAATATTGCATAACACTTTTCATACGCCTCTAAGAGGAAGGCATTTGTGTTCAGTACCCACTCTGTTGCTTGGTAACCATGAAAACCACAGTGCACCTTTAAAGCATATATTTATTTTGTGTGCTATATTTTTGGAAACTTAGTGCATCAGCACAGTATTCAGACAGAGATGAAGCACTTATATTTTTTTAAGTTTCATTTTCAGCAGAATAAAATTGCTGAATATTAGGATAGATGGATTTCTGGTTTAATTAGAAATCAGTTTTCATTTGATACTGCACAGTGAAGCGTGTAGGTAAATGACTGACATAAGTAATGTTTCTAGCCAACTGGAAAACTAATGAAGAAAGCTTATTTTAGCATGGATTTCTTTCTCAATTACAAGGTGTAATAAAATTAAGAAACTTTAGCAGTGTGCTACAATGCATGGATTTTTTTTCTGTTACAGAGTAGTATTGCAGAGTAAGCATTTGTAAGTTATTGTGTTGTGCCTATCAATATAGCCTGACTCATGTAACACCTGTTTCTTTCTAGTGTATCTTCTTAGATCACAGGTCCTATAGTTCCCATCTGTAAAAGGTTTTTCTTTCAAAAGTTTGTGGCTCTGGATTTATCTCCCAAGTATAATACCAAAAATTCTGCTTTCTGTCATTCAAAAGAGAAGCACATGATTTCATTTCCTTTTTAAGTAGTTTTTTGCTTTAGGGGGGTGTGGTACTGTAGTACATTATATTATAATCCACTATGTTATGGTTTATCTCTGATAATGTTTTATAACTGTCTGAATTTTAAGGCACCTGATTTTCTTAGGACATTCAATGCTGATCGCTTCTAGTACATCACTTGCAGTGAAAGCAGAAATTCTGGCAAATCTTGTAATCCATAGGAGTTGCTTAGCAAGTTGAGTATCTAACTGGCTTTTTTGTATGCTAGACCTGAGTTAGATTGAAGTATATAGTTGCTTTAGTATAATGTTCTGCTTGAGCTAGAAACTTCAGTCTTTAGGCTGCTTTTTTTTTTTGATGCTTTTTATTTTTAAGAAAAGTCTGTAGTGATTTGCATCCTACTTTCCAGTATTACTGTGTTGTGTTTCTAGCTATTGATGCCTGAGTTGTACTCTCCTTAAATTGAGGACATGCAGGAAATAATGTGATACCTTCAATTCTTTCATGTTCCCTGACCTTCACCTCAGGTCCCATGCTGGCATTTGGGGTTTTTTTGTTGGGATAGGGTTAAGACAAAATAAGGCTGATCAGAAATGGATATAGTTCTTGCATTAGATTTTCTTCCTAGGTTCAAAAATAGTAGAGAAGCTGAGCTAAGCAATGTGTGACACCTGAGGAGATTATTTCTAATCTTTTGTTATATTTAAACACGTTTTTGTGTTTAGCAAACAGCTTGCGTTCTTCGCTGTGGTTGCTAACACAGCCTGAAGCCCTGTTAACCTACAAATGGGAGCTGTGACTAAATCATCAATTTTTAACACTTGTTTAAGACCATGTGGAGTCTTTTGTGGTGGTAGATTTCTGAATTTGTGTTTGTTTATGCTACTTATTATGCTGTCAGTATAGGGGACATGTATACGTGCAGTTTATTAATTGTCTGCAAAACCCTTTATGTCTGCCAAACCTTCATTCTAAAGATTTAGTCACAAAATCCCAACTAGCTTCATTAACAAAAAGACTTGACAGAGAATACACTATAATGTAGATACACTACTCTATACATATCATCTGTCTATGATATATTGTATTATAATATATAGTACTGTTAACGCAGCAGTTGAGTAAGCAGAGCATTTATGGAATATTGAGTTGTACAGTGAATGTTTTTATGGATTCCAATTACCAGTTGGACTGTAAGCCTGATTCCTTCTGTGGGTGAGAGGTAAATTCACTGAATTTTAGTAACATGGAGCATGAAAACTTATTTCTTTATTACGGATGAAGGTTAGTAGGAGAACAGGAGGTGTGCTGGGTCACCTGTACTTCTTTTCTGTGTACATGCTTATACAAAGTACAAGCAAGTATAAACAAGTGTAGCTGTTGCTGCTGCATACCACTGAACCTTTTTATACTGTTGTGAAGTTGTTGTGCAGGAATCTGAGGTACTGGATACAGAAAACCTTTGGTTGCTGCATCCTTCAGAAATGTAAAAGGAGTCATTCAGTAATTCTCTTGAGAAGACAGATAATTCATACTGTGTTTTAAGTTGCCAGTCAGTACTTTCAGATGTAAAATGAAATTAAGTTCTTCCTTTTAATAGTAATAAAATGGTAATATCTGATAAAGTAGTAATAGTATCTAATTTTTGAAATTTTAAAGGGAGAAAGATGTTCATTCAGTTTGATAGTGGTGTTCTAAAGTGGTGCTTTCTTGCTTTAAATTATATTTGAAAGCAATAAGTGTAGGAAAAGACAGGAAAAGAGCAGTAGTTTTCACCAGTCAAAAGAAATACTGTGTCAGTTATACTAATCAAAAGAAAGAGCATATGAGAAGCAAACCATTTTAATATCTGATATGGTCTGTCAAGCTTTTGAGGAGTTTGGAAGAGGCAAAATGAAACAGTATTGTACTCTTGTGAAAGCAGCGATGGCTTGTTGAAGATGTTTCATGAGACTCTTAAAACTACTTTAAGAATTTTCCTTATCACACAAGAGGCACTATCTCCAAAATGCCCTTTGACAGTAATATGTAATACAATGTTAAGTCTGAACAAAAATCTAACAATTATTTAGGTGAACTAGTGCAGGACTAAGATTAGACTGTTGTATTTGCCTTCAGTTAGGAGTAGATATTTTCCTCCTAAATCCTATCATAAGAAATTGCTTTAAGAAGAAATAGACAAAAAAGGAGGAAACCAATCATTTCAATTCCTTTCATTTTCCAAGTGTCCAAAACTGTTTGTGATGACATAGTTTGTATGTGGCAGCACATATTATTTAATGATTAAAATAATAAAAAAATAACAAAAAGTGGACATGAAAAACATTTTAATAAGATATATATTTAATTAATTAATTATTATCAAATCATTTATTCTAATCTTCCTGATACTAACTCAGATAGAGACCATGGGGGGTTTTGCTATTGCCAGAGGTGGTTTATGGTATGTAGTAGGATAATAGATCACCGGTGTAGTTATTAAAGCATTTTTTCATATAGTAAAAGAAATGGCCACAATGTTTTGAAAGGGAAGAATGACGTTTCTGAAGATGCCATCCTTCAGATGGCATTGTTGAAGCTGTCTGACTGTATTTCTTCTGAACTCACTGCTGCTGGAACTGTTGCAGCAAAGGTCTTTGGACTTGGATCTCTACCTAGTTTATTCCATCTAGTTACGTAATGTAAATTGGGAACTACAGGCACTTCAGTAGTTCTGTATGGCAGTTTGCAAGTGAGTAGAAAATACTTTTCTAGAGACATGTCGGGTAGAAGTTGATTGATCCATTTGAAAAGCTACTTAGCCATCCTTACCAGTACCACATGTTGAGCTCTTCATCCCCTCACTCTTGGCACAAAGGTGTTTGTTTTTTTTTGTTTATCAAGCCTGCACTTGGGAAACTGCTGGAACATGAGATTTATTGTACACTTCATCTGCAGGAATCCTCATGGACTTTGAGAAAGGCTCAAGTAATAGCAGATATGAATCTGGTAAATATAGTGTTGTCAGAAGAGAGCTTCCAGTGGTCATAAAATTGTTTTATTTAATTTTTGGCATAAATCACAATTGTCATATGTGAGGATTTTGTCCAGCCAAGTAAGAACAAGCTTCCTGTTCTTTAAAAGCCCACCAAAAAACTAAGGAAAAGCTTATCTTCTCTATACTAAAATTTTGTCTAATCTATTTGTACTTTTTTTTTAATCTACTTGAGTATAGTGGCTGAAAGGGATTATTGCGTCTTGGAAGGAAAATAATTTGTAACAATATAGAAATGAAGAATTTAATTTTAAGTAAAATTTCATCACTCAAGAATTTGTAGCTTTTTTTTTTTCTTCAGAGATACCAGGTTTCTATCTGCTGCCACAGACAAACTGCTTTTTGCTGATAATTCTAGCTCCTAATTTTCTTCAGAGATTGGAGTTTCAGGGGCTAGATTTTAAATCTTTCCACATGTAGAGAGGTCAGTAAAGGAAAGTAATTTCTCTGTGGCACCACAGGTTCTTGGAAATGAACTGTCTTAAACGCTCATGTTTGACAAACTTGGGTACTGATTCGTGGGTGAAGGATTTTAGATGTTTAATTCTGCAGGCACTGAATAGCTCTGCAGTAGCCAGAGGGATTGAAGCAGCACATGCACATATCTCTGCAAAATTAGTTGCCATAATTACTTTGCATCATACAAACAAATGTGTCTCTTGGTTGTCGAGGTGGTTGCACTGCATAATGTAACTTGGTATGTCATATAGCAAATTACTGTGGAATATAAACACAGTTAAAACAAGTTGTATTTCTATTTTAATAACATTTTAAAATATTTAGCAATGAATTCATGAGAGCAGGTTTTGATTCTCTCACTGTAATGACAAATTCTCTTTTGTTTTGTTTTTATTTAGTTTTGTTGGTTTTTTTAAAAACTCCTTAGGGATGGGTACAAAATGTTAAATTCACTAGCTGGGGTCGATGTTAAAGTAGCTGATGATTATACCCAGGATTCTTTAAACAAATGCAATGTGAATGCTCTTGAGTTTTTCTTATGCATGCAAGCTGAGTTCTTCTATTTTAGTGTATCACTGACTGAAAGCCTTCTGTAAGATTTATTAACCCTACCCTTCCCCTTCCTGTTTTTTAGGTCAGAGATAGCAAATTGCCTACGTGCAAGGAATCCAATAAAAACCCTCCATTTCCTACGTTTTTTGCTGATGGAGATGAAAAACTACCAGAAGACCTTTTTGATGAGGAGATTTTCCAGTTCACAGAGCCATCTGTCACATACACATAATCTTTCCAAAGATGCAAAAAACACACAGTTTTGTTATTTTCACGAACTTTGCAATGCTGTACAAAGGTAAACCTGTGTATTGCAGTCTGGCCAACTGACTTAAACACTTCAGATATTGGTATTTTGGTCAGATAATTGGATTTCCCACTGTGAGTTTCAACCTGTACTTAAAGCACCTGGTGAGTCTGAGGGAAGGGTTGTAAAGTACACCGACAGTGTGTCTTCAGTGATCTTTTGTCCGCTGCCTCAGGCTGTGAAAACGTACACATTTCTGAAAACTGTTTTTTGAAGATGGTTTCCAGTTCATTTTCTGAATGCTAACAAATTCTGTTTCTCATATGAAGTATTCTGGGCAACTTTGATTGAAAAAGGTTCTGAATCTGCCTTGGCAACTGGGGAGGTGGGGGGGAGATCCATGAAGAATTATCCAAAATAAAACAAGAAAATGAATTGCTCTGCAGAAACATGAGCTTGTTTTGTGTCTTTCTTTTAACCAGAACTCTTTTTCTCCTTTAATGTTTTGTTGAGTTTAATGTAGCAGATACCAAACAAATGTTCTGGAATGAGGATGATGCTGGCCATGTGTAGAATGAGGGGGTATTCAGACGGGAAACATTCAGTAACAAAGCAGCACTAAGACTGCAGTGGCCACCTGTTTGTTTCCTTTGCCAACCCATTGTTCTGAACTTCACAGAAGGTCCCTTGAATGCTCTCAGGAGGAATTTGTCTTTATAGTAGTGCTCATTTTTCTTCTACAGGACCTTTCAGTAGTAGCTAGAATCATTACTCTCCTTTTAGTTTTCATCTTGAATGATTTACTATTTATAAGTTTGATCTTTTGAACACTGTAAATCCTCTCATGTACAGAAGTAAGTACTTGCCTGTCATTACCGTCTGAGCACTTACTCAGACGCCCTGCAGTAGTTCAAGAATTTGCATACACTGTTACCATTAATACTGTGGCAGTGCTGTCTCCTCATCTTTACAACTTCATCAAAAGACATCAAATACCTGAAGTAAATGAGATTTCTTAAGACCTTACTAATACTATCCAATTTAAAAGGTGATGTCCTTGTCTTTATGGTGTCTTCCAACAACTGAAGATGTTTTGATTTTTTAATAGCTTGAAGAAACCACATGCCATCCTAAAGAGGCTCTGTATAGCTACTGACTTGTAGTAGAGTGGAAGCAATCATTAGAGACTGTGGCATGGAGATGTGAACTGGTATATATCTGCATTGTAGGATATCCTCTTCGCTTGATTCAGTTGAATATAAAATAAAATTCAAATAAGTGCCTCCAAATGCTGAAAAACAGCAGCCCCTGTCAGTCACACACAGAGGCTCGGTCAGCACAGACATCACACACACAGCAGACATGATGCAAAAAGCGGGTACTAAATACCAACTGGGGCACTGTATTTTGACTGTAATACTAGGAATGAATGTCACCTGTTCCGGGTAGTTGCCATTTCCTGAGGAGGAGGTTTGGTGTTTAATCTCCTGGTTACAAAATAGATTTTTAAAATTACTGCTTTTCCAGTTTGCTTGCTGTGGAACGCATGTAAATCAGAGTATGTCCAGATATACAGCCCGTTGTTCTGGTCTGGTTTAAGGGATAACTGACTGTCCTGGTTTAGGGGGCGTTACCAAGTGATGAGAGATCAAATAGAGTAATAACAACCAGAAGAATTTTATTTAACAAATAGTAAACCCTGACAATAAAACGCAAAAAAACCCCAAAAAACCAAGCTGTGCTCCTCCAGGCTGGCTGCTGGGCTGGTGAAGCAAGGGAAGGAAGGGAGGCTGGCCCGTGGATAGCGCTAGTCCCACTCCGGACCTCCTGGAAAATAAAAAGAGTGACAGGAAACCCTGGGGGGCCCAAGGGGAAGAGATACCACTGCTAGGGAGGTGTGTGGTCCTCAGCGCTGCACTGCTTTTGCTGTGGATCCAGCCATGCTGCTGCTCAGAGCTGAGGGAGCAAGGGAACAGAGCCGAGATGGAGTCAGGGTGAAAGCCAAGCCACAGAAGGAGACAGGACTTCTATGCCTGCTGTTTTTATAGGATGCCCGTTTTCACGTTTTCTTGGGGCACCCTTCTGGGGCAGCCCACCTCCTCATTGGAGGATGGCGCTGGGTGCCGCCTCCTCCCTGAGATTTCACCAAGAGACAACATGATGGCGTTCCTCCCAAAATGCCTCATGGCAGCAGTTTGCCAGGGAGGAGCAGCTGCCATCGCCCTGCCAGTGCCATGAGGCACCAGACACCGGCGCACCGTGAGCACGGGGGGCTCCCGCTGCCACCTGCAGGGGCCTGGAAGGGTCCTGGTGCACCGCCTGCATGTGGCACCCCCAGCTGCACCTCCATACTGCTTCACCGGCCGCACAAGCCAGGGACCATCAGGAACCGCCATACACTCTGGCGCCAGTGGGACCAGTGGGAGCGCCCCACTGCCACCGGTGTGGGGAAAACCTACTGCTGGGGGGGGGGTGGTGCACACGCTGCGCTGGCAGGAATCAGCGGGGCTGCCTGGGCACCACGCTGCCAGAGGCCAGTATGCGCACATGGGCAGGGACCGGCGAGAGCCGTTGTGCCACCTAAGGCCAGTGCACGGGCTGCCAGGGACCGGTGAGAGCTGCTGCACAGGCCGGTGCTGCCCCCGCCTAGTGTGCTCCGTGGAGCTGCAGGCTGGGCTGCCACCACCACCGCTGTGAGACACTGGTTGCTGCTTCAGGCGGCCAGCACCTGACAGATGCGCACATGGGCGGGGGCCAGTGGAGGGTCAGGGCAGTTGCCGCCCAGCAGACCCTGCTGGCATGCTGCAAACTGCTGGGATTCATCCGCTTTGCTTTCTTACACAAAACAAAAAATGTTTGAAAAACAACCCTCATCCCTCCCCCTTAGCAAACCCCTTGAAAAACAATTCCCCCTCCCTTGCCCCTAGGAAATCCCTTGGAAAATAACGCCCCGCCTCCCTTCCTACACAGAGAAGGGAAAGGGGAAAAAAAAATTTAAAATGAGAACATTTTCCACTCCATGATGCTGACACATATATGCTTTCCTTGAGGAGCTTAATTTTGTTTTTTGTTTTACTCAGTAGTTGATCTTAGACTATGTCTGAGATGACCGTACTGAGAGATACCTTTTCCTACTTGGTTTCTCAGCTAGGATTTTCAGTATGTGGGATCTTCTCCTATAAACTATTATATTTTGGGCTTGCTTTCAGCATATACTTTGGAAAGCACTAAGAATCTGATGTGAGCTCAAAGGGAGCCATAGGTTTATAAAAGTAAATTCAGGTGAACTCTAAAGCAGGTAATTTTTCAATGTGAGGGGAAAATTCAACAACCCACTTCAATTACAGTTTCTTTGGTAAGAAAAGAACTACTCCCTTTTTGGCATAAACAGTGACATACCAATGATCTTATCATGTTACTTTTCAGCTTCGTTGTCCAGGGAATGACTGCAGTCATTCAGGGAATTCTGTAGTTGATGTTGCCTTCCCTTTGTTCTTTTTTAAAATTTCTGTCGAAGCCTATATTCTATCAGAGTAGTCTCTGCAGTTTTGCTTTTGAAATGCATGGTGGTATGAGCCATATGATTTTTGCAGATGCTGCTTATTCAGGTCTCTGTTGGGATGTACAGGTGAAACCTTTTCCATCATTGTTTATCAAGAGTCCTTGAACACCAAAGAGAAGAACTTTCATGGCTCAAGTAAAGACTGATGTCCCAAAGGTTGAGCTGAACATGTTATCAGGAGTCTGATTCGGGCAGGACAACACCCCACCAACAGTCAACACCAACAGTCTGTTCTGTTGCCTCAGGAAGTAATTTTTTGCAAGCTCTGCTACCACTACCATAACTTGTGAAGCCTACTACAAGATATCCCCAAAGACTTCTCCAGGGTGAACAACCCCAGCTCTCTCAGCCTGTCTCCTATAGGAGAGGTACTTCAGCCCTCTTATCATCTTCATGGCCTTTCTCTGTACTTGATCTAGCAGTTAGTTTTGTGTCTTTCTTGTACTATGGGTGGGGCATGGAGCTGGGGTTTGCGTATGCAGGAGCTCGTTACCTCCTCCTTAGGCTGTTCTGTTTATTTGAGTTAGTGGGTTGTTTTTAACATCACTAACATGCTGCTTTGGAGGAGGATATAGGGTTAAGCTTTGGCTGTATCTGTGTCTTCATGGTGTGACTGCTTTGAAAAATACTCTTCAATTAATAACCCCTCTCAGTGGTTCTGTAGTAGTACATGAATAAACAGTGTCAAGCTTACAATATAAGTTGAAAGTAAAAAGACAGCAGGAAGAGGAAATCTAAACACTCATCTATCACTTGACAACATAATTGCAGTCATTGATGATAAACAAGGAGAGTTTATTTCTCTTCAAATACCATACTTTTAAATACTGTTGCTCTGTCATTTTATAAGACCAATAAACATTTTCATTTGCTATTTTCACTTCATGTGAAAAAATGTAGCTTTTTCTGTCAGCATTTAACAAATATTATTCCAGTAAACTGAAGGGTTTATAGAGTGCATATAAAATTCCACCTTCCTTACTGTTTCTTTGCTAAATTCTAGAAGTCCTAGAGGATTTTGACAAACTTAGAGGTCTTTTCCAACCTTAAAAGTTCTGTGATTGAAAGAAAACTGATTAGGATGTAAGCTGTGAGGGGGGATGACCTGTGTAACCCACCTGCCTCTGCAATGCCCAACAGCCGTGAGTCTGACACCTGCAGCCAGAGGCTTTGCGCTGTCAGCCTGGTGCCAGCCCCATACCTGTGACCTCCAGCACACATAGGACTCCCCTGTGACGCCAAGGTAATTACTCTTCAAAGGAAATTGCTGGCTCCATCCTAGGGTGCTTCATGAACTCTCACTAACAGAGGGGTCTGATAACCACAGTAAGGACAGTGGTGAGGTTCACCAACTTTAGGAGTGGTGTGTCTGTAGTTGTCACTTGGCTTGAATGTTTATTCTGATTTATGCCATTCCCCTTGAGATTATGATTATGTCAGTGTCCTTGAAATTTCATGTGGTAGGGCCTCAGTTTCATAAAGGTAAGCATTACTTTTACACAGTGTCTTCTAATAATAAGCTTCTGTGCCCTTCAGTGCATAGATGGTGCATATTAATTGCCTTTAAGGGGCATCTCTCACCTGCAGCAAATTGCCCTGCTCTGTTGACCACCTTAGCATAGTATCATTTATTTATATAATATGCTTGAGAGCACTTAACAGCTGTAAAAACATGCAGAAATGCTGACCTTGGCCTTGGGTATTTACTAGTTTTGGAGACAGCATGCAGATTCTGGTGGAGAAATTTAAGTTGGTTGCATGTAGCCTTAATGTGATCACACCAGAAAAAGAATTTGTTTCAGTTGGTGCAGCTCTGCTGTATCTGAGGTGTGGCAGCAAAACAGATAGACTGATGGCAGTTTTTCCTGAGGAATGTATACAGCCAAGATGTGGTGTCAGGGAGGAAAGGGATACATTGGGAATGGTAGTCTCCAAATAATTGCAGCCTCCTGGCTTACTTCCCCCACGAAGTACCCAGAAAGATAGATGATGTGAACTGGGGAAGACCATCACACTGGTTCAGTCCCCTGCAGTTCTGTTGGCACACTCTTCCTTGAATCTCTTCCCCCCATTTTAGAGAAATGTGTTTATGGTAAGTGTGAACGTGCCCACTGGAGTGAGCATCACAAGAAAGGTTTCCAGCAGCATCAATGTCAATGATAAAGTCCTAATTCTCTCTGTGTCTCATTTCCCTCATTCCGATAGGTTATTACATATGGGGTTCCACCTGTATGAATGAGCCATAGACTTGTTTCTGTTTGAATACCGAAGACATGAGGTACATTGTTGTTTTTCACCTAGCTAGTTCCCATGATGAAATGAAAAATGACTGCTTGTGAATAGTTTTGTTTGGGGGTTGAATTAATATTCACTTTCATGGAAGTAGCTCTGTGAACTAGAGCAGAACCCAGAAGAGACAGCTCAGAAAATAAGTGCAGTTTTCAGTGTGTATGCAGAAAATGGCTTGAATTATTTGATGTAATCTAATGAGTATATGCTGCGCATGGAGCCTTCTGTGTTGTGCTTACTGCTGCTTCTCAGATTCCTCTGTGTAAAATCTTCTGGCATAAGTTGTACATGTTGAAGTCAAGTTATGCACAAATTCAGGTCTGGGACTTCAGAAGGGGCAGGATTACAAGGGAAGTCTGTTAACAGAAAATTGACTTAAACCAATTTCATATTATAAAAGTTGTGCTATATAATTTGCTTCACATTTCCCTGGGTAAAGCAGTCTTACAGTCAGTTAAGTTTTCATCTATCTGTTTTCATCTCCTTCCTCATTTCCTTTCTAAGTATTTGAAAACCTTTAAAAATGTCATTTTTTTCAGGTACTCAAAATCTTGAAGAGGTCCCTTAGCAACCTGATGCTCTGTTGAAAAGCAGTATGACTCATCATTCATATGCAAGACAGTCATTTCATAAAGCTTTTTTTATTTCTAGAAGATCAAGAGAAAAAATTAACATTGCTGAAACAGAGTCTTTTCTGCGCATGGCCTCTGTGGAAGTGGTGTTCCACAGATTCTCAATGAGTACTGCATGAAATCTTTTGTTGCTCCTTGCAGCAGTGATCTTCCAGCACAAGTTACAGTTTTGGTGCCTCAGTCTTGCTTAATACACATCTGCCCAGCACCACACAAAATATGCATGAAAATTTGGCAGTGGGCATTGAGAGATTTACCACGTGGTGCATAGTTCAAAATAATGATGCCTTTCTCCTCAGTGAGCAAGAAAGACATTTTTGTCTCCTGATTTGTTCTCAGATTGTGAAGGGAGATTTTTTACAGGAGCTTCTACATTTTTCCTTAGGCTAGCCTGAAATTTTCCTTTATTTGCCCTGAAAGTTTAGAGCTGCATGAGGAAAAATAGCAGGATAGAAAAGAAACAGATTTTCTTTCACTTCCCTCATCTTCCACTTCCCTTGTTCACAGGTCAAGAGAGAAGTGCTTTCCCTGTATGCCACTTAAAGAAAAATCAATTGCTTTCTGTGAAATTGCCAGTTGGTTTCTAACCTTCTATTTCACTCGCACAGAGAAGATGCCATGAAATGTCCTTCAGCTCTTTGTCACCCTATCTTGGATCCATAAGGCCATGGCTCTGAGCCCAAAGGTTATCAGCTTGCAGGCGCTGAAAGCACCAGAGACAAAATGTTTCAAGCCTTGTTATTGGGCAATTTAATGGTACTGCTACTGAAGCCTACTTATTATGGGGAGCACTGAGGACACTTGCCCACCCCCATCTACACAGAGCATGGAAAGATCTTCAGGGAGGTGTTGTCTTCTCATGCTACTGAAAAGCCAAGACGTGCTTCTGGGAAGCACAGTTTGCTAAGTAGCCCCTGCACAGTGGTTCTTAGGGCCGAGAAGTTTTACTACTCTGAGTTAGTAGCTGGATAATCCAAACGACTCAAAGTGTTGCGTGTAGTGTATGTGTGTGTGTGTGCCTGTCCTCCAACACTTGCTGTTTGTTCATTTCTAATCAGGAGACTCGGTGACAGGCTTTCAAGCATCACCTGTTTATAGCTCAGTGCTACTACTCCAGTTGGTGAAGCAGTCTGTTCTCTGTGCTCTTTGAAGGAAGGAAAAAAATCAGATGAAATCCTGAAACTTCATTGTAGAAACATTCATTCCCCCTAGTCAGATCTATTATGTTTACTGATATCCAGAATACATGCTTTGATGTGAACACAAAACTCGCTCTTATCTGAAATGCTGTCAGAAATACCATCAGGTGGTGTCATTTGTTCTTATTGAAGCCAGTACTTTAACTGGTCATCTTCTTTTAACCACTCAATGAGCTTTATTGTGGATGATTAAAAGTAATTGCGTATTTCCAAGCACAGAGATTTTGACAGAACAATTCTGTAGTTATTAAATATCAATTTTTATAATCTTCCAATTATCTGTTAAATCATATATAAGAAAAATAATTAATTATTAGTCCCTAGTTCTTTGTTTACAAAGTAATTTTACAACCAGACTCTTATCTTTCCAAATTCTGTTAGGTGTGTTAAAATTTATACTAGTAAGTATAAGCTACTAGTAAGTAGTAGCTTCAAGAGAGCACGTCTGAGAGATGTCAGTATACTACAAGATTCATCCCACAGCTTGCGGAATTTAAATGAAACTTTACCCATGAAAGTGTGAGATTCTGGAGAAGCAGGGACTGGTAAGAGAGGGGTTTGAAGGAGAAGAGAGTAAACACCTGATAGCTGAAGCCTGGACACGTTGTTAGACTTGTGCTACACTGAGGGCAACACACCTAAAAACTGATGGAGAGAGAGGAATGATGAGGGAGTGAGGAGAAAGATGTGTGTAAGAAGCGTGAGGAGCTCAGCACTGCAGGCAGCAGGGACATGATATGTGGTGATAAGCAACTTAGGAAGGAGGCACTGAGGAATTTGTTCCGTTGATTCTGACAGGAGAGAGACATGGCTTCATGTTGCAGATTGGTGGGAACAAGGGAAGAGACTGTAAAACCAGGATGCACATGGGTAGTAAATATAGGAAATGTTTGTCGCTAAAGATTGTGTTGAAGGGATCCAGCTTGGGCATCATCTGAGAAAGCAACTTCACGGAATCAGATAGATGAACTCTCAGGAGGGCAAGGTTGGAAGAAGATGGGGAGATAAAGATACCCTGCACACTTGGTGAGCCTGCTTTAACCCAGCTGAAAAGATAAGCAGCCCTCTTGAAATTAGAAATTCAGGCACGTAATCTTAAGAAGAGGAATCCTGGCACTGAATTATTTTCTGAGAAAAGTGCCTGCCAGTTGCCTGCAGCTAGGCTTTCATTCCATGATTAAGGGCAGGATTTAAATTTAAGCCCAATCCTTGGTGATTCCTATTAGCTGTCTTAAGTAATTTCCCGCTTGCTGTGCCTGCTGCTGTGCACTCTTGGTACTGAGAGTCTTTTGTAAGGAGCCAGCAGGACATACAGACCTCACATTTTGAAAGCTGAGTGCAATGCAAGGAAGATCTGCGCTGAAGAGTCTATCAGCTTCTGCCTGTCTCTTCTCCTCTCATCCATCTCTATTTGCCTCCCCTGCGGCAGTGGCTGTCAGTCATTAAAGAAAGAACTTAATTATTGCAGGTGACTTGTTGGGTGTGTTATGGCCTGTGAACTAAGTGCAACAGCCAACTAAAAGTAGAGAAGTAAGGTGCAATGCATTAGACTGGTGGAGGAAGAGAAAGTTTTATGGAAGGAGTTGGATAAGAAACAGACTTCATTCTGCATCTGTTATGTACCTAAAAGTAGTAACAGTGAAATACTGGAAGTTCACTTGGAATTTAATGTGTGTCTGACAAGCTCTGTGACTGACCACATCTGTGCCTTTCTGGCGGTTCTTACAGAGCACAGGTTGTTTTAACATCTGCAGAAAGCTATAGACAGACAAAATCCTAAAAAGTGATATCATAATAACAGCTAAGCTCTTCTCTCTCTCCTTTTTTTTCTTCCTTGTTTTAATTTTTTTTTTTCTCTTTTTCTCTTTAATTCAGTTCCTGAACGGCCAGTCAGGTCTGTAAACCCTGATCAGCTGTTGTCACGTACTGCAGGTTTGATGTGACAGCAACTATGCTTGGGTTCTGTGCTGCACATGGAAGTCCAGCGTTTTTTCTCCTGTGAGAAGCAGAAGATGCTTGGCTACTTCATTGCAGAGAGCTTGAGGATAGCTGTTATTTAACGTGAATTTAACCTGCTTGTCCTCAGATGCCTTCTTCCCTCTCTACTTGGTTCAGTTTTATTTTGTGTTAAAAATAGGGAACAGCAGGGCAGGATCTGACCATTTTTGCCCTTTGTGGGTTTAACTATTCAAAAGCAAAACTTAAACTGATCAGTCTTGGAGGATTTTTCAGATTAGAGACTGGATCTCATAAAACCTAGCTCCAGGTTCACAGACAAAGTAACCATAGTCAAAGTTAGCTAAAATTGACCTTGTAGATACAATTCCTAGTTTTTTTCTGATTTCAGTGCAAAGCCACACTTTTCTTTAAATCCCTGAATACAAAAATATACATTTCTGCATGTTCCTCTGCAGAGTCAGACCCAAGGGAACCTGCATGAAAGGACTGAGCGTAGATGTACCATCTCCACAGCAACAATAATGCAAAAGAATTTGCCAATGCTGCTTTTCACTTAAGGACTGGGATAAGTGGAGGTGACTGGAAAAGCAGTGGTTGTAAGACATGACTTGTACTAATGGACTGCAGGACCATATGTGGTTCTAGCTCTTAAGAATGTGTGCTCCCCTCCAGCCAAATGCTTTCTTGTCATCAGGAGGTGACAGCACGGTTGTGCTTTCAACCTCAAAACTGATCCCAGTACAGCATGGAATGAGCCCTACAGACACAAATGTCTCACATCCTGGAAGGGCCTCCTTGCTGTGGCACAGGGAAGACTTTGGACCTAAATGTTACTCTGGGGCTCTGCCAATGAGATGAGCATTACATCAAGCTGTAGAAATCTACATTTTTCTCCAGCAGTTCTAATGCTCAGGTTTTGAGATTAATCTATATAGTAGCATCTGCTTGGTGTCACTCCCAATGGACAACTGAAGACTGCTAGCCCTTTTTGTTTCCTATTTTGCATGTTTACTTGTAGGACTCATTTTGTAAATGCTGTGAGATGAATGTCTGGGTGCTGTATCTCAGGAAAATTTACAGCATCATTTTATTTCCATTTGGTCAATGAAATGTTCGTTGGTTCCCATGGGAACACAGGTAAGCCAATGCTGAGTGCCTCGGAGAAAACATTAATTATGCTCACAAAATTGTGTTTGCAATAGAGAATTTGAATTAAATCAAGACTAGAAGAAAGGCCCAAAAGTCAAAAAAACAAGCCTGAAACAGTTTTGTTTGTATCCAGGAAAATTACTTAACTGTTATGTTAAAATATTCTATACTTTTCTACCTTCCTCCAGAAATTCTTGTCATAAAGTTTCATACAGTAACTGCAAAATGCTGTAGGCTACAATATAAAATTGAGCCAAGGGCTCAAGTGCTTGGGTTTTCAAGAAGTTCATCCACCTGTAAACCAGCCAGAGGGAAGGGAAGGTTTGGGA
>VYZS01007646.1:28245-44694 GCA_013400695.1 Neodrepanis coruscans | reverse complement strand
CCCCCCCCGGGCCCGAGGCCCACGCCCCCTCCCCCACGGTCCAGCGAGAGCCCACCGGACACCATCTGCTGGAGCGCGCCCGCTGGGCCGCACCGGGGGCGGACCCCGCCCCAGCCTGCGGGCTCCACATGGCACTGAGCTGGGAAGGGGAGAAACGATTTCCATTCTCCAAACCATGACAGGCAAATAAGGTAAAAGGTATCTTCAGCTGGATATTTCCTTAGAAAGTGTTGTTAAATTGTGACTCCTCCGAAGTATATATACAGCTTTAAAAAATATGAAACCTAGTAAGACTTAAATGCAAAAAGAAGTAAAATATTTCTATAGCCTGCATGTTGCCTTTTCTTTGTGCTTCACAAGATGAAGCACATTAAACAAGTTGAAGGCATCTTGGGTAACTCATTGCAACAATTCAATGTGTCTTTCTGTATTACAAATTGAAATATGAAAGAAAACGAGTGAAGGAAAGTTTTACATAATAAGAAAGATAATCTAAACCTGCTAGAGTGTCTGGGAAAATTATAGCATAATAGTTCATGACAGTAGAAGATCTTTAAATAATGTTTTACTTTATAGCAAACCATTCTGGAGAATTTTTTTTTCTCAGCAACATTTCTGCTGCTGATTCTTCCTCCCTGACCCCTGCACATTTTCACCTACATTTCGCTATTGTATGTTCTGTGACATACATCTATTGCCTTTTCTGAATACAAAGGTATTTCTTTGTAGAGTAACTTTTGCCCTTTCATTTCTATGCTGGTTTTTTAACCAGGAAAATTCTTATAGATTTTTAGCTGTTTTCTAAAACTAGATATAAAAGCATCTGACTGAGAACAAGGAAGCTGCTGAGAGAGAATAAAGCACAATTGTAAAATAAAACTAACAAGTGAATCATGGCTTTGTGAAAGCCAGCTGCTCTCTGGATAGAATCCTATCACAGTGTGGTTTGGATAGGGGCACTGGTGTCACCTGGTTATGTGTCAATAGAAAGCATAAGACACAGTGAACCATGCTAATGGGCAGGCAGTGGCAGCTCAATAGCTTTGGTAGCTTCAGTCCCCCAGTATGTCCATACTTCTCATGCTTGCTGATCTGTTATGAACCTTATCTTACAATGAGTTATTAAGATTGCTGCAACCTATTTTTCTGTAATTAAAGTTGTAATTTAATGTGCATTCTGAATACTTTACCCAGGAACACCCAAAATAGATGAATTGTTTTATTAAGGAATGGAAACATATAGGTTGAAATTTCTGGCTCTTTTTGAGGCTTGAAATTAGGATCCAAAGATTCCTAGTTGCATGTTAAAGCATGGGCTGTTGGAAACTGAAATTGATAAACTACCAAAACAAAATATTTTAATGCACTCACATATAAACATACATGCAAGATAAAACATTCTCCTGTCAAAGCAGCAGAGGTGTACTATATTCACCTATCTATCTCTGCCTAGGCTTTTAGCTCTTCTGTGGGGAATTAATCATGTAGGTGAAGTATAAAGTCAAATGGTTTGTAAAACAAATCTGAATTGGATAGGGAAAATAATAGGAGGGATTAAAAGTGAGAAAATACTTTAAAATAAAAAGAAGCCAAGGGAAAAATAAAAGGTAGGACTGCTCTTTTTCTTTGTATTTTTTTTTAAATACAGTTTGGCTATAGAGGGAATGAGTTAGGAGTTAGCCTTATTTTATGTGCTATGAACTCCAAGAGAAGTAATTAGACTACTTAATATATGTGCTTAGTCTGTGGGTCTTTCTGCAGTGTACTGAAGGTGTAAAGAAATGGTCATGAATATCTTTATCTTTTTTTGAATTTGCATGTTTGCAATGCAGACCTCTGCAACGATCATCCTATTAGTGGCATTTTTACTTCTGCATCATGATTGTTGCAATCTATTTTATTTGTTGACTTAGGAGGAGTTTAGTACCTTACTATAATTATTCTTTTTTCTCTGTTGGTTATACAAGAAGTATAAATTGATTGTAGGAGAGACATATATCTACTTCTGGCCAGAAAAATCCCACGGATTATTGCATATATTCTTTGTACCAGTGAAGAGAAAAATTCCCAAGGACAGTTGTGCTCTTGCTCTTACACTTACTTTTAAAGGCATTTAACAGCTTAAAACTAATAGAATTTTTCCTGTGGTGATCAGTTTGATCTTTGTGAAACGAGGATGAACCTTTGCAGATAAAGATTGTTCCATCTAAACATTGTTCCATCTCAGGTGTTTTGCCAGGCTGACTTTGGTGCTTTGGGCAGGCTTGAGTTTTTTGCTGTGTTATCTAACCTCTTAAGGTTTTTTTTATTAGAATTACTGTGATCCTTATCTTATGGAGGGTGATATTAAAGTTTTACACCTTAAAATCATTACTAAGAGTGGTATCTTCCTAGAGCACAATCGTGAACTGCTAAATTCAGGGCCATTCTTGTGAGATATTACAGCTTTGTTAAATTCATGTGTTCCTGCAGGCAAAAGCTTGTGGCAGAAAGCACCACCAATCTCAAATCAAAGCCTTTTCTACTTTGTTTTCTTTCTTTAATTTCAATTAGACTGCTTTGGCTTCTGTAGTTTCTCTGTTAAGCAGTAAATCTAAGTCTTTCTGAAGTCTTGCTCAAGTGTCATACCTCATACCTAACACTAAACATGACCCCATACTTAGAAACACTTTTATAGCTTTATTTTTCAAATTTATCAAATAATATTTTTATTTCAAAATGATTGTATGAATACTATAATATATGTGCATATCTTCTGAATATGTCTTCTTCCTTCTCTGTAATTACTAATGTTTTAGTCTACTTCTACTGTTGAAACTTTTTTCCTGTCTTATTTTTGATTCCTTCTCATTTCTTCATGTTTTTCTTATTTTGCTCTCAGCTTCTGCATTTCTTTTTCATTGCTTCTAAAATGATAAAAAATACTATGGGAAAGACAGGCAGCTCTGCCCTCTTATGTCACCTTACAAACCTTCTAGGGATTTATCATGCCTTCTCCGTCTTGGAAATCTACTTGGAAATCTTTCATGAGTGATCTTGAGTTATGAGGAAACTTCCTTCCATTTCTGGTAGGATTTTTGCCTAGCACTTTATGTATACACTCTATGTGTATAAATATATAGCTACGTATTATTTTAATGTAGTTCTCCACTTTTTAGGCTTTCTGATTTCATGCTTACTTCATTTTTTTTCTTCATCACTCTATTCTCCCCATCTCCACTCCTTTTTAGTTTCTCTCTTTTTTTATCTTTGAGTTTATTCCTCACACACTATACATTTAATAATAGTAACTTGTGTTCCTGGAAAAGACATCCATAGCAAAATCCCTTGCTGATTTTTCTGTTTCTGCTACTTGTTCTGGTAATGACAAACCACAACATTAGCTACATCAGCCCCTACTTTCTCTCTGTGCCCTACTTTTATGATTCCTAATTATGTAGCACAGAGTGATGACCTTATCTTTGGATTTATCTTTGACCTTTATCTTTTGCAAACATTCTATGTAAATAAGCAGCCTTTTGCACCATCTGCAAACTGCAGGCTTAGACAGAAACCCTGTATCATCCTGCACTTGAACGTTTGGGGACCCCCAACTTGCTCCTGTGCTGACACCTGGAAGCAGAATTAGATATCTGATAGAATATATTCTGTAGATTTCTGGAACAAGTGGCTAATTCAATAGGTGTTACATCCCAGGAAAACAATGCCCAGCCTAGTCACCTGAGTGTCTTTCATTCTCTCAAATGTTGGATATGTCTTGGTCTCAAATGCATCCCTCTGTGCCTTAGGCTGCTTTTGTGGGAGGTACTTTCAAGGCTGAATCACCATCTTAAAATGTTTACCTGTTTAAAATTTTTTTCAGTCTAAAGCTATACAATTTAGGATATTATCCATAGGCTTTCTGAGCAGTAATCAGTTAGCCATCATCGTCCTGAGTCATTTTAATGTCTTGTCTTTGGCTACTGTTGTGTTTCCTCATTTCCTTTTTTGATAGCCTCAGGCAGGCTGAGATATGAGTCCTAAAAATGCTCTTGACTGTATAGGGAAAACTTTATGTGCCTAGCTCTTGGCAGCAGTGCCTCTCAGTAAATGTGATGAGATGGCTTGAATATGCTTTTCATAGCAAGAGCAAAGCCTCTCGGAGTGCTCTAAATAGAAACAGAGTTACAGAATAATTAGCAAATGGTTATTATAACTCAAATTGTGTGTGTATCTGGTGAGGAAGTATTACAGAGAGTAGGGAGTGCTTTAATTTCTTTGGTGTGCATCTTCTTGTAAATGCAAAGCATTTTCGGAAATTCCAGTTGATGCTGAATTCCAGCTAGCTAATAATAAATGCTCAGTGTATTTTTCCTACTGCTAATGCATTTTTTTTTTCACCATCTGGAACTTAACCTTATGAAACAAATAAAATTTTATTATTTTCCCTTGAAGGAAATAAGGATATTCAATTTCATGTTTTTGTTTTGGTGTAGAAATTGAAAACATTTTTCATTTATTTTTACTTATTAATTAAAATTCTTCAGAATTTTCAATGTGTGTGTTCCTGAGATAAACCAAGAAACAATTTCTGCCAGTGGGAAGAATTCTGTGAACCTTTAAACCTTCAGCAAAAACAACATTTATACTGTGTCTAACTTAATATGTGGGAATAAAATCACTGCAAATAGATCCTTATACTTAAATCCCTTTCTCTGTTTTCATAAAACTCATTTGGTATTCTGATGTTTATACCAATGCCAATTTTTGTTTTATTTCCTTCTCTGAGCTTTTAGAAAAAACTATCCCAGTCAGGTGTTTTTAGTCAGGTGTCCATACTTTTAGCATATTTACCTATTTTTATTTCTCTCTTGAATTTTGTAGACTGAAAGCACGTATTTGTGCTTAGGATCCTTAACAGATGTTGTTAGCATTTTGAATTCCACAGCCAGGATAGATGCACAGGGTCAAATGAAGCAGGCATTGAAATGTCACACCTGAGAGCTGACATATATACTGATCATTTGTGTAAAAAAATATTTTTCTGTGAAGCACCTTTTAATAAATACAAGTGAACACTACAACATTTTGAGAAAGATATACAGAATATTTAGAAATTGTCAGAGGTAGAATACTACAACTGCACTCATTCAAAAAGGACTTTAGAGAAAATAGTAGTGCACTTTGTGACAAGAATAGCAGCCCATTCCAACAGCCAATCTCTCTTTCTGTGAAGAATTTTTTCTTATTGTCCAGTCTAAACTTCCCCTGGCACACCTTCAGATTGTGTCCTCTCGTTCTGTCACTGGGTGCCTCAACAATAAACAAATTCTGCATCAAATAGTCCTCAGAGAATGGAATTTAAAGTTACTGATCTAGCTGTACATCCTGTTGTGCCCTCATCTAAAGTATAGAGAGGGGAGCATGTTTAAGAACAAATGAAGCAGGTAGACCCAGTCCAGCACCACTTAGGCAAATGTGCCTAGCTAGAACGTAACATGAGTGCAGGGCAACTGTAATGTGCTGTAAGTAGCTGGGTGAAAAGTGTTTCAGCCCCCTGACTCATCAGTTGTGAAGCTGCCTCTGTAGTACAGCTTTGGATTCCCAGTGAGGAAGATGTTAACGTAGTGGAGCAAATCTACCAGATGGCACTAAATTGATAGACACGTGTAATGTACAGGCAGAGATGGGTTTGTTCAGTTGTAAGTAAACAAGGATCTTTGTGCTGTTGTCAGCTTCCTAATGGAAAGCTATAGAGGAGATGGAGCTGGACCCTTCCTGGATGTGCACTGTAAATAGAAATAGGTGAAGGAAAAAAAAAAATCCATTTAGTTTGTTTTGTTTTTTTTTTTAACCACAAGAGCGATCAAATATAGGAACATATTTCCTACAGAAAGGCTCCACATAGGATGTTCCTCCTTGGAGATACGCCGAAGAAACTGATCTAACTGGAACTGATATGAACCGAAGACTGGAGTAGATGCTTTGCAGAGATCTCTTCTGGGAGCCCTCTGTGATTATATGAACAGAGTTATTATAACTGTTGTCTAAGAAAAAGATACAGTACTTACTTTGACAAGATAACATTTGTGAATGTTTCTGAATAGCATTAAGTAGATGCTGCCTAAAATGAGTATGGAAAAATCATCACAAGTGCAGAACGCTGGGGGTCTTCTCTGAAAACAACTGGATTACATATTTTTGCAAGTGTTTGCCCTGTCATATGAGTCAGGGTGATTTTAGCAAAGCAGATTTTTCTGCTAGGGGAATTAGGACTATCTCAGATGTTAGGGTTGTAAATGATTGTACTGATTATTTATTAAATGGGGAGCTGTTTAATTGCTTCACCACAGGACAGGATTATTTTAATGTTAGTGGTTGAATAGTGCTACAGAATCATAAAAAAGATCCATTTTTACATGAGTTATCACTTCTGGATTGATTAACACTGAACATTTTATGTGTTGCTGAAGCTACACACACACACACAATTATTAATAAAGTATTTTGATTTAATTCAACCATACATATATATATTTATAAGGAGGAAGCCTTTAAAATTAGAACATAAAAAGGAAACATACAAGAGGTGGAAGCAGGGAGATATGACCTGGGAGAAATATGGAGACCCTGTCCAAGTATGTATGCGGATAGGGTTAGGAAAGTAAAGCCCACCTGGATTTAAATCTTGTCAGGGATGGGAAGAGCAACAAGAAAGGCTTTTACAGGATTGTCATCAGCAGAAGGGCTATCAAGGAATGTGAAGACTTGCTGCTGAATATGTCTGGGGGCATGGTGACAAAGAATACGGAAACGGCTGAGGTATTCAACATATTTTTTGCCATTGAGAATCCCACATCCCTAAGACTGGGGGGAAAGTCTGGAGCAAGACACACTTGCCCTCAGTGGGGATCAGGTTAGAGAGCATCTAAACAGATTGAGTGGATTTAAATCTGATGGACATACTATTGCTGATCAATGTCACTGAGAGGCTGTACGTGAAAAGTTGTACGTGAAAGGTTGTGCTTACTGGGAGAGGCTTTTGAGAGCGGGAAGAGAGCAAATGTCATCCTTCTATGATGAGATGACTGGATTGGTGGATGGAGGGGGTGTAGTGGATATAGGTTTTTTGTCCTTAGTGAGGCTTTTCAATATATTACATCCTCATAGACAAACTGAAGAACTATGAACTAGATAAGCGGATACTGAAATGAATGGAAAAGTGGCTGAACTGCAGGGGTTAAGGGGTTTTGACCAGTGACACAAAGTCCAGCTTAAGACTAATTGCTTGTGGTACACAGAGGTGATACTGGGTCTTATGCTGTTTAATATCTTCATAAATTTCTTGGATGATGGGTCAGAATGCACCCTCAACAAGTTTGGAAATGATATAAAACTAGGAGGGGTGAATGATAGACCAGATGGATGCACAGTTGTTTATATAGACCATAATGAGTTGGAAGAATGAGCCAATAGGAACCTTATGAAATTCAGCAAAAGCAGATACCAACTCCTACAGCAAAAGAATAATCTCAGGCAGCCATATATGTTGACGATCAAAAGGATGGAAAGCACCTTTGCAGAGAAGGACCTGGGAGTCTCAGTCAATTAACTGAATGAGAACTAGCAATGTGTTCCAATGGCAAAAGCAGTCAACAGTGCCCTGGACTGCATTGGGAGTCCGGGAGGCTTGAGGGAGACTATCCTGCCTTTCTGTAGTAATGACTAAAGACAAGAAAATAATGCCATGAAAAAAAAATACCTAGAGACCTGATTGTACACTGAAGAGGCAATTTTCAGAGTGCAGACTTTTATAAATTATTTTCTGAAATGCTAACAGCAGATCTTCTGTTTCAGGAGGATCTGGGTTTAGGTAATTTAGAAATCTTAGGTATCCGTCTAATTATGTCCAGTTCCTGGAGTGAAGGTGCCGTGCTTAGGCTTCTAAGACAGTGCTTTGGGCTGTAAAGTGATCCTAAAAGTCCGCACTCTGAGTAACTGGACCATAGAGATTTGGATAAAGGGGAAATGCAGAAGAAGAGGAAGGCACTGGTGTTTCATCACTTTTGAGAGCTTAGGTCCCTGCTTGCAGCACCAAATCAAACCCATGCAAAAAGTATAGTATAGCAACCCTCCAGTTCAGCTTTCAGGATTTGATTAGAATCTACTGCTTGTCTGTAAATGCTTACAGTGCTTGCCTTTTATACAGTAGTCCTAAGGTTAGAGCACTTCCCTCAGATTTGAGAAATTTAGTTTCAGCTTCCTCAGTTTATTTTATATCATAAAAATATTAGATAAACTGAAATGCAAACATGAACAATTTTTAAAAAGCAAATTAAAAAATAATCAGATTCTTTAACATTTCATCTTTGTTTTTATCACCTTTGAAGTGATTTCGATGTCTCCTAATGTACAAACAATAATTTAAGTCATGCATTGCTCCGCATTCTTGTCCTCATCTAACACGTACATCACCTTCCAAAAATCATTTTATGATGGACTGGCACCGATTACAATGCTAATTATGATGCCTGCTAATTATGATACCTGTGACAATTCAGTTGACACTGTGTGAATGCTGATGGATCCTTACAGCCTTAGATATCTTGCTACAGATATCAATGTATTATTAAACTCTGCCCTTTTAGTTAGAAGTTAGCAATTACATAGTTCTGTTGGATAATTATAATAATGCCCTCATCAAATAAAGGGACTGAATTGTCTCAGATAAAATACATGCATTAATAATGTTTATCTGCATTTACTTTGATTATAATAAATCTCTTGGCAGTCAACAAGTCTGAAGTTATTACTGGTAAAATTATGTATATGTTTTCTAGTGTCTCAACTGTCACAGAATTAAATGACTCCTGAAAACTTAACTGGATGGAAGATTACCGTTATGGGCTAGGTTACGGGGGGAGGGGGGTTTGTATTTTAAAATTTTTTTTTCATTTTTCTGAGAGGGAAAGAGGCAAAATGGGTGAGCCTCAGTGCTGTGTGGCTGGACCCCCCATCGCAGTGCTCCACAGGGTGTGACAGGGCCACACCAGGGCAGTCAGTGGGGGAATGGGACAGGGGGACGCAGCGGGTAGAGATAGTGCCATTCATGCGCATGCCCTGTGGAGCACGGTGGGCTGATGATCCCACGTTCCTCATCAGGCATGGAGGGCACGGGGCCAGCCTGGCCCTCTGGATGTGGGTAAAAATGGCTAGACCCCTGTCCCAGCACCCGTGGAGCGGCAGGGCCAGGAGCAGCGGTGGCTGGTGCCCCACAGCACTGGCAGGTGGGGACGGTGGCAGCCCCTCTTGCAGCCACCCATGGGCAGTGCTGCCGGACTCCCACACTGGTGGGGAGGCGTACGGCAGTGGCTTCTCTCAGCTGGCAGCGAGTGCCCACACGGGTGGTGCCGCTGGCAGCCTCCGGGCCCCTCGGTGCCCCATGACGCTGGCAGGGCAGCAGTGGTGGCACCTTCTCCTGACGAGTTTAGCTGCAAGCGTTTTGTCAGGAATGCTGCCATGTTGCCCTGTGGTGAAGTCTCAGAGNCTGTGACAATTCAGTTGACACTGTGTGAATGCTGATGGATCCTTACAGCCTTAGATATCTTGCTACAGATATCAATGTATTATTTAACTCTGCCCTTTTAGTTAGAAGTTAGCAATTACATAGTTCTGTTGGATAATTATAATAATGCCCTCATCAAATAAAGGGACTGAATTGTCTCAGATAAAATACATGCATTAATAATGTTTATCTGCATTTACTTTGATTATAATAAATCTCTTGGCAGTCAACAAGTCTGAAGTTATTACTGGTAAAATTATGTATATGTTTTCTAGTGTCTCAACTGTCACAGAATTAAATGACTCCTGAAAACTTAACTGGATGGAAGATTACCGTTATGGGCTAGGTTACGGGGGGAGGGGGGTTTGTATTTTAAAATTTTTTTTTCATTTTTCTGAGAGGGAAAGAGGCAAAATGGGTGAGCCTCAGTGCTGTGTGGCTGGACCCCCCATCGCAGTGCTCCACAGGGTGTGACAGGGCCACACCAGGGCAGTCAGTGGGGGAATGGGACAGGGGGACGCAGCGGGTAGAGATAGTGCCATTCATGCGCATGCCCTGTGGAGCACGGTGGGCTGATGATCCCACGTTCCTCATCAGGCATGGAGGGCACGGGGCCAGCCTGGCCCTCTGGATGTGGGTAAAAATGGCTAGACCCCTGTCCCAGCACCCGTGGAGCGGCAGGGCCAGGAGCAGCGGTGGCTGGTGCCCCACAGCACTGGCAGGTGGGGACGGTGGCAGCCCCTCTTGCAGCCACCCATGGGCAGTGCTGCCGGACTCCCACACTGGTGGGGAGGCATACGGCAGTGGCTTCTCTCAGCTGGCAGCGAGTGCCCACACGGGTGGTGCCGCTGGCAGCCTCCGGGCCCCTCGGTGCCCCATGACGCTGGCAGGGCAGCAGTGGTGGCACCTTCTCCTGACGAGTTTAGCTGCAAGCGTTTTGTCAGGAATGCTGCCATGTTGCCCTGTGGTGAAGTCTCAGAGAGGGGGCAGCACCCAGTGCTGCCGTCCAATGGAGAGGGAGGGTGCCAGGAAAAAACCCGAGAAAGGGCACCCTGTAAAGGCAGCAAGGATGGACGTTCTGCCTCTTTTAGGCTCCCATCAGTGCTGGTAGAGGCACGGCTCCCTTTTCTCTTGGCTTCCTCAGCACTAGCTGCAGAGTGGCCTCATCGCAGCTCTGTCCTTTGGTATGGGCAGCAGCGCGGCAGCACTGGAGCTTGGGCAGTGCCAGCAGAGGAACCACGCGGCGGTGGCGACAATCGTGGTATCTTTCCCTGAGGTCCCTCAGGGTTCTTTTCACTCAGTAGTTTTATTCTCAGCAGCTCTGGAGTGGGACCAGCGCTGTCTTCATAGCAGCTTTCCTTCCTTCCCCTTGCTCCACAGTCCAGCAGCTGGCCTGTAATATCATAGTTTGTTTTTTTCTTGCAGTTATTATTGTCAAGTTATTGCTTGTAACTGGTTTGTGCTTAGAGTGGTTTCCAGGTTTTATTCCCTATAGTTAATAAACTATTTTTGTTGTTGTCTTTCTATTATGTCTCTCGTCTCTCAGTAGCTCCCCCTACTGTCCAAACCAGGACAGGTACTGTATTTATTCTTTACTATGCATTGTGCACATACTATCATATTTGATACAAATATTTAGAAAATGTCTCTCCTGATTTATACCAGGTTCTTAAGAGTGGCAGAAATACTTCTTATTCAGATTGCCATGTGACTATTGTTTCTTGTTGTCTATCAGCTTCAAGAATGCTGCAAGTTTCCCCACAGAATTTCAGTCTGCTAGGAAATAACTAGCGTGTAAACATCATGAATCACATATTTAGCCTGATTTTGTATAAATGTGTTCAGAATATTATATTTGCACACAGTACTTACAAGCTTCAGCAGCAGTTATAGCAGATAACCCAGTACTTTGGGAATTAGTTGAGTTCAGGAATTTCTCTAGCTGAAGATCATGCAAATCATAAAAACTTATAAAAACTTCGTAAAAGTTCTCTTTTAACACTCTCTAATCTTTAGATACTGAAACTATGAATCACCAGATGAGTTTACCAGAGAAAGTCTAGCAATATTTGCTATAATAAACGAACATGCAGTTACAGGTCGGAAGACCTGAGAGTATGTAGTACAACAGAGAATTTTTATTCTGACTCTGAGATTATTTTAGTATACCCTCTAAAATAATATACAGCCCTAGATATCTTTGCCAATCTCTTTCAGTATATAAAACTACAAATAAACAGCTTCCATATCTTTAGTCATTTAATCAGGTCATTACAACAAAGTACATCCTAGTCATTGAAATCGTGTTGCTGTTATCCCAGCACTTTATTTATGAGAATGAAGGAAAACTACAAAATTAACTAATGAAAGGAAAATAGCAGATACTATAGTGTCCCCAGATGGAAGCTGTTTCAGGAATTGAAAATTTTGGTGCAAAGTTGGGCACATTATTATTTTGGAATCTAAGACACACGTCTTTTTGGACAGCATCAGTCTAAAAATTATAAAGTTATGTTTATTCATGTGCATAACTGCCCTTTCTAGCATTTTTCTCAGTGTATTTGTTTTTGTAGATGTCACTCTGCCATGAAGATTTTTATTTCAGAGACACATATCATATCACATATCATGCGAAAGGTAACTCCAGAGGTCAGTGAGTAGAACTTTCTAGAAGATATTAAAAGATTCCTGATAAAAATGTTTGTCTTTTGTGAATCAGGACAATGTGATCATATTATAAACAAACCATTATGGATGGAAATGGATTTCAAAACCTGAAGATAAACATTATTTGAAGTGCGACACAGTTACCAAATTACAGCTCTGCCATTATCAGGAGGAAGAAATGCTATAGGATTCAGAAACATGCAGTTTAGAGTCAAGTACTGTTGTTTGTCATTATAGAACACGGATGTTGATAGAGAGAACACTCAAGAGATTATCATGATTGAAGTATATGGCTTTTCATACCCTGCGAATCCTGGAACAACCCATTGTTCCAAATACAACCCCAAGTTGTATTTGATACAAAGTTGCTTTTACATACTTGAATTATTTAGTAATAATGTAATTGCATGGTGAGTTTTAGAACTCATTCTTGTGGATTTTTTCAGGTCCTAGCTAAAACCATGGGACCTTCCAACTGAACTAATAATATTAACGACATTTATTACAAATACTGAAAATGTGGGAGAGAAAAAAACCTACCAGTATGCAAAATTGCTCAGGCTGTAAATTGAACATGATTTAATATTTAGTGACAGAACAGAAGGACAGTTCTTTAAAACCATTATGTGTGTCAGTATTTTGTATCAGGACGAGCTGCTGTGCCCACGTCTTAAGCCGTCAGAGCCCTGTGATGATGACAGCAAGTAGAGCAGAACTGAGCACAGAGAATGCACGAGGGCAAAGGAGACATCTGTGATACAGGGTGGTGCGGGAGATAAGGATTTTGTCTTTACTGAGGAGCTCATGTCTTTAGCATGGTTAGTGTGTTGGTCGGATGGGCTGGAAGAGAGGCTTTGAATATCTGAAGTCTAAGCTGGAGTTGCTGTGATGATCATGTTAGCTGCTGTGTTTTGTGCTGAACACATTCTTCCCAGCATGATTAAAGACTCTCCTTCTCCAGCTAGACTTATCAGTACATAGAGGCTGGGCAGCTTCTGACTGTAAATGATATTTTTTAGTCCTCATCCTAAGATTTTGCTTTCCTGTGTGACAGCAATTACGGTCTTGCTCTGAAGTACCATTCAAGTGGCAGAAAACTATGTGGTAACAAGCTGTGCAGCAGTTTAAGGTCTGTGCTTTTTCATTTAAGGTTGAGAATCTTTTCTGGGCTCTTGTGTAGTGGTCTTATTACTTGTGTGCTTCATATGTTACAGTCAGATGTTGGAAATCATAACCCAATGACAGAATAACTGATATGAGGCAACTGGAAGTTATTTAAAGTGTTCGTGAAATTATTTCTTTGAAATGCCACTTTGCTGTAGTTATTGCACTGGGGGAAGCACTGAAGAAATTTACCTATCAATTGTAAGTTCTGAAGTCTGAAGGAAATCTTCTGTCTTTTGCTTTTTTTGACTTAAAAATTACTATATTACACTTTCAAATGTTAAATATTTCTTGATGTGGTGGCTTGAACTCAGTCCTCAGCTAAGTTCCCAGCTAGTCACTTGCTTATTCCCCTCTCCTGCCTTCTCTTTGGGAAGGGCACAAGTGAGAAATAGTAGTGAATAAAAATGTAGACAGTTTAATACAAGAAAGAAACAGCTCAACAAGTAATGTAGAGGCAATCACTCTCTACCTCCCACCAACCTATCACCAGTTATATGACACAGTAAAACCCCACTAGGTGATACCCTTACTGTCCTCCTAGGTCCTGATATTGTTGAGCACCAAATCACTTGGTGCTTGTGAGATGGTGGTGATTCTGGACTTTCACAGCAGCAAAAAGTAAGAACTGACAGGAATTCCATATTGAAATATAAAATGCCAATGGGGATGGAATGCTTGAGGCCTAGGAAGTAACTGAGATAGTGTAGAACTGCAGTTCCGGTTTCAAGAGTGATTTCAGACCCCAGATGTTTTTCTTGCTCTGTTCCTGAGTTTCTAACCCTATACTATGTCTATCTGTGAAAAATGCAACTATTTAATGAGTAGCCATTGAAAACTCTAAATTATTCCTTGAAGAATTGTAGCACCTTAATAATTCTGAAGTTAAAATCCATTTCTGGTCAGTCACGTCATTATTGTGGAGTACTGATAAGGTGTAAAAGATTACCTGTTAAATTACTACTTTTTAACCTATGAATACAGTTAGCACCTGGAGACTTCTTCACTTTCTGTAAAAATGGCAACGCCTGTCAATGAAATAAGTGGTATTTTGAGCTCAACTTCTTAGAATTAATGCTATCTTTTTAACAAGGATACATATATTAAAAAGTGTTTGAGTCAGTTATTGTAGCATTGTTCAGGCTGAAACCGAATGTTATTGTACTCCTCTAAGTGCTTTTCTGTTTCGCCTTTTCTCATGAAAATGCTGATGACCAGAGCTTGTATTTTTGGCTATTTCTACATGAACTCTGGTCTTGCAGGAGAACGTTCCCTGTTCCTAATGAAGGCAGCAGTCTCCTTTACACTACAAAAAAAAAAAAAAAAAAAAAAAAAAAATAAAAAATTTAAAAACCTCCTTTTTTCGGAAATGAGANAAAAAAAAAAAAAAAAGATATTAAGACTGTCAACAGCTACTTCTTGAGGAATATGAGTTTTTCCAAGCTCAAATACAATGTAATTTATTGATTTTTTTTATCTTGATTTTAAAATAAGGTATAGAAACTGTAAAGTTGTTCATCCTTCATAAGGAAATTAAGGTTGGGTCATATCTGAGACCACCATAAACACATGCAAGCAAAAGTTGTGTTGTGCTATATACAAAAGAAAGGGTTGAATTTTGGATTTTGGTTCTTTAATTATAAAAATGAGTGAATAAAAATGTTCTTCTGGTTCATGAGTTTGTTTTTTTTTTAAATTGAAATCTTGATTTCAATCCAAACTCATCCATAGGTCATTTCTACCTAGCCAATTGCATGAACTGAATTCTGACTCTGACCAGGAAAATGTTTTACTGTTACATTTACTGTTTCAAAAATAAACTGTTCCACATTACCACAGCTGCTAAGATAAGATTTAACAAATAAAACCAAGACTATATTTAACTGATTAGCTTCCTGTGAGTCTCTAGTTTGGAAACTCTAGTGGTTAGGGTGTGGTGCAGAATATCACTAGAACCAGTGGAAAGAACAGTCAGAAATCCCCTGAGACCTTGCCTAGAAGAGTGCAACAGAAAATTACCTTTAATGGCTGAAGAGAAGTACATCTATTTCAAAGAAACAACATTTTTTCTGATGAATTTTTTTTAATTTAAATGTATCACATGTATACTTGTCGTGGTTTTACCACAAATTGAGCGATTTTGGACAAGAGACTCCGAGAGAAGCCACAGACACACCCCAAAATGAAGAAAACACACAAATACCACAGTTTATTTTGCGCACGCACAAAACCTGACAAATAAAGTGCAACAAGACAGACAAATTAAGTTTCCCAGGGCCCGTGTTGGGATGAGGATGCTCTGAAAATAGTGCTGGTCTCTCTCTCTGGGCTCCCGGAGAGACACCAGGGTAATTAGAGGAAGCACATGGCCGAATCTGAGGGCTCCCCTAGCAGCGCGAGTTTCCGCCCGGCTTTGACTGAAGGAAAAACACTCAAGAAAATTAGAAACCGCGCGCGCCCCCTTCCCTCCCCTTCTAGATAGCCCAGGAAGGGATTTAGTGCTGATGGAAGAAGAGATGTGGTCCTTGGACCCCGGGCAATAGCTGCAGATAACCACCTGACCACCTGCCCCTCGGGGGAAAGGAAAGAAAACCCACAATGAAAAAAAAACAAAAGGGAAGAAACAACCCTCCTCCCTGAGGAAGAAAATCCACCTCACAGGAATTCACGAGTAAGAATGCAATTCCGAGAAAAAGGAAGTCCACCCCTCCAAAAGAGAAAGAAGAAAAAGAAAGAAAGAGAAAAGAAAAAAAACCTAATCACAAAAAACATGATCAAAAAAAAGAAAGACAACTCCTCCCCCAGACACTACCCACCAGACCGCTGCAGCGGAATCACCTACCCGACCTCCACGTGGCCATTAGTCCTGGTGACGATGAGAAGCGATGTTACCACTGCCACGTCCAAAGCCGAAGGGAGGGAAAATGGCGGCCGTGTGGCCCTTTTATAAGGAGGTCCCGATCCTGCGCCTGTGCAGATGGGTCTAAGGGGGCCAGCCTCTCCTGTGATTGGTCGGTGCCCCGGGTGCCTGCCCCGTGCGTGCAGTGGCCCATGGGAAGCACCGTGGCCATCTG
>VYZS01007646.1:1919-28132 GCA_013400695.1 Neodrepanis coruscans | reverse complement strand
CCACACGGGACCGAGCCAGGAAGGGGAGAAATGATTTCCATTCTCCGAACCACGACAATACTTAATAATGACCATGAAGAATTGTACAAGAATTCTTAAAACACAACAACACCCACCCCATTCCCAAATAAAAGAAGAAAATACAGATAAATGATAAAAGGTGTTTGAGATGTTTGTGTTTCCTCCATGACTACCTAACAAAAAAATGATTTCAATGACCTTTACTGAAGTAAATAAGGATATGAGGTATATCTATGTTCACTTATGTTGTGGCTTGACTTCAACCAGCAGGTAGGCACACACAGTACTATATGATCCTCCCTTCCCCATCTCCCCAGGAGGACAGTGAAAAGAACAGGAACGACAAAACAGAGAAAACCTGGTTGAGATAAAGACAGTTTAAGAAAGAGAAGGAAAGTGTGCAAAAAACCCAAGTGATATAAAGGCCACCACTCACCAACTCCCATGAATGGAGCAATGACCTGCCATTCTCAGAGCAATATCCAGCTTGGAAGCCCAACCACCTCCTGCCTTCTTCCTACACACAAACTTTTATGATTGAGCGTTATGTTCCATGGTATGGAATATCCCTTTGGCCAAATCAGGTGAGCTGTGTCCCCTTTCAACTTCTTGCTGACCTCAGTCTACTTGCTTACAAAAATTTTCACATATGTAAATCTAATACCTTATGGCTCTTATAACAGTTATTTGGCTGGGTTTTTGAATCTAAATGCATTTTATTTAAAATACGTTGAATTTTTAGTTATATGAAAGCAGAAACATGGCAATATGCTCTGAAAGGGTGGCTTGATCTCTGGTTGCACTAGGGTGTCTCCGCAATTTAATCTTTTGTCTTTGTCGGTTGTATCTTATTTTTCTCTTCTCAGAAAAAAAAGGTTTTGTCTTTTATATCTCTCAATAATTTTGTTTATAGATTTTTTGAATGCTGGTTTCTGAAGAATTTTTTTAATTTTCTGTCTCCTTCTTGAGAGCTCAACAAAAATATCCAGTCTCTTGCCTAAGATTTTTATTCTTGTGACTTTAACGAAAAGTGTTCCTTTTTAAAATATACGTTTCAAGTCTATTTATGCACATTGCTACATTATGCATAGTTAACAGTGCAAAGCTTTAATGATAATTCCTTCTTATCAACACTGGAACCTAATTTCCATTTACCATATAAATGTTTAGATAGCAAAGCACCACACCTGATCTCAGTGCCCTGAGACCACGGAAAGAGCAATTTCAGAGCTTTTGATGGGTGCTTATGGTGCAGATCTATAAGTACAGAAGGGAACGGAGATTAATCCCAATACTCAATCTATTGTATCCATTGTAAAATAACTTCTGTCAGTTAGGTCATATAATTAGCATCTCTAAAATTCATGATTAACTCTCATTTTTAAACTGTGGTTGCTGTTTATACGTTTGTGTGTTTTGATGGCCAGTAGATTACCTTGTTTTCAGAGGTGATCTGGCTGTAATCCAGTAGTGATGGTTGTGTGCAGCATGTGTTGAGAAGGGCACTGGGAGGTGAATTCTCTTCAGCAGCGTGATGTTTTGTGGACTATACCCCGCATATTTTACCAACTTGGTTCAGTTTTTAGGTTACAGTAGTTGGTGGTTGTGTCTTTATAAACGAGATACTGGTCTTTATTAAGGAATCACAGAATTAAAATCTTAATTTTCATTAGCTATTCTATTGTTGGGCAGAAATTAAGAAACATTTTGATGGTTTTGAGATGTGACAGAGGCCTGTGACTATACAAAGGGCACAGCTAAATTCACTTCCTACAGAAGATGAAGTTATAGACTGGATGCTGCTCTGCTATTCTGCTGTAGAGAAGCATTAGGTCTGAGCTGCACCATATTCTGCTCTGGAGTATTACGGAGGGCTCTTTACAGTAGATAAAGAAATTTATATCCCTTTTCTTTTGTAAAGAACTCTGAATACATTAATACAAAAGGATGAAATAGCTGAAATAACAATCAACAAATGTTGATCCTAGCGAAAAATTAAGTTGCAGTTTAAGGCCTCTCCCTGCTTTTGAATTTGACTTTCTACAGGGCAAAAAATATCATTGACTGATGAATTCAGATGCCCCACAGTGCTTTGTGGATGAATTAGCCTCTTAAATGGTTTGATTGCTAGCTGAGGGCCTCAGTTGCTTCTGATACTTCACTGTTTTCTAAAAATGGAGCATGGCTGCTGGCACTATCAGGGCTCTCAGCAACACTTTATACCTGAACTAGCACTGCTACTGTCTCTCTTCCTTTGATCATTGTCAAGTTCTTCCTGGAATTCTGAGGAATTGCATGTTTTACATAAGAATACAGGCATGTTTAGTAAACCTTGTTACTAGCTGAAAGCAAAACAATTTTGTTATCCTGATTTGTCCCTGATCACAGCTACTAACTGGAGTGGTCTTTGTCCCATGGTACAAGAAAGAGCAGGAGCCTGAAGAAAAAAATCTTGTGTGATATTCTACAAGGAATTTAAAGTTCTCAAGCTCAGTTTGAATGGGAATGTTATACACATGGAAATTTTATTATGACAGTGATTTCATTTTCTGCCATTACAGTATTTTTCTTTTAATTTTGTTTTGTTTTATAACATACCCAGTAGTAATATTTGAGCTTTGCTGCCAGTCACCTCGTAGTCTGTTCTTCAGCTCTTTTTTGACTTTCTGCTTTTTATATTACAGAATATTATAGAACATATTATTTCAAGGGTTTCTTTATGTCTAGAAAGAATTGTAGATTGGCATGTTATTACTAGTAATGGCATGTTGTTACCAGTTATTCAGGCAATTTGGTGACATGAAATTCATCTACAAATATCTTTAGGAGATGCTTTGTAGGTAAGCTGATAGGCCAATAAATATACCTTGTTATTGTTAAATGATTGTTTAAAACATTTTGAAAGAATGTTATAGCTGCAATGGAACAAAATAAAGGATACTGTACAAAAAATCTAGAAGACATCACCAGCTTAAACAGATACAGAACTCAAATGATGAACAATACCAACTCTGCATTGCAGATGAAATTGTTTTTCATAAACAAACATCTGCCTCTACCTGTTACTTATCTTTACTGGCTGACTAGATGCTAGGGAAATAGCTATTACATGTGACCAGATTTTGCTGCCTAGAAACTGTAAGTCTGTGATTAAGGCACGTCAGTCAATAAAATCCACATTGGTCTGTCAAGCTCAACTGACCTATTGCGTTTTGCTGCTTTCTGAATAGCATAAGTACTGTGTTTACCTTTAGTAATTACAGGTTTCAGTCATCCATGGGAATTCTGCCTTACCTTTCATTAATTCAGAGTGTCATCCCTAAGACTTCTGATCATGTGTATAATCCCCAGGATACTTCCCTGAGGATTTTGTGTGCTTTATGATACAGGAAAAATGCTGAGATCTGAATATAGATCTGTGGAAGGAAAATGATATGGTCATTGGCTTCACCCTCGCTTCTCTCTTTCACTTGGGAAATGTGTAGCTTTGTTCCATATTCTGCAAAAGAAACTCTCCTGGTGCTTGGTCCAATTTTAGTGCAACACACTGGAGTGTACCTGTTGGCCACTCTGGCATAGGAATATCACTCTATTTCCTTTCTGCTACCAGTTTACTCTTGAGATTGGTAACCCTGTTTCCTTATTCCAGCAATGTGAATTATTATATAGTTTTTTCATACTTCTTTCTACGTCAAATAATTCACGACTTTTAAGGTCTGTTTTGCTAGGGAAGGAAGAAAAGGAGGCCATGAAACTGGGTAGGAATATTGATCCACTGAAGAGTAAAAATACACAAGAATCAGCATCAAGTACAGCTCTACTTCCTCTATGCCCTAAGGCAAAAAATTAACAAAGCCCAGTTAATATATTATATTTTATTATAGTGATCTCTAAATGTAGTGTAAAAATGAGGTGAGGATTTAATCTGCATTGTGAATGAATCTTTTTAATCTGTATTAGCCTGAATACTGTCATGACTTCATTCTACATCACTCTACTGCTTCTATGTAACATTTCATGAGGATTTTTAAAGAAACTGAGAGACAAGATTATATTACATTTCAGAAACTGAATTTGGATGGACTCAGATTTTGGGAAACTGTGTATTTAGTGCAATTTTCATATCATCTGTTTGACTGTGAGCCAAAGACATTGTGCTTTGTGGACCCTGAACAGAAAGCTGAACAGGACTGCAGTCAAATCATTTGGATCACCTTCATAGTCTAAGAAAAGACATGCAAATTGTTAAGATCAAAAACCTAGACAGCTGAACTTTGAAAAATGACAGGAGAAAATGTATCCAAATTCTTTTAGTCTAATAGTGAAGATGAACCAAATGAGTTTGATTGCAATACCTTTGCAGAAACTACTAAATCTTAGAATGTTGGGTTGGAAGGGATCTTAGAAATCATCTTGTTCCAACCCTCCTGACATGGGCAGGGACATCTTCCACTGGCCCAGGTTGCTCAAAGCCCCATCCAACCTGGCCTTGAACACTCCCAGAGATAGGGCATCAACAGCTTCTCTGGGCAACGTGTTACAGTGAAAAATGATGCAGTATTTTTCCTGCTACGCCTAAGTTTTAGGATTTCTTCTCTAGTCTGTTTTATAAATAATGTAAGGGGTGGTAGAAAATAGTATTGAGAGTTAAAAGGAGAAATATTTCCATGGAATTACATGATGGAGAACAAATTCAGATAGTTAGGTCCATGGACACATAGATGTTACTCTTGAGAAGGAAAAATAAAATGGAGCAGCTGTTTGCTATCAGCTGATGAATTGACCTTAGGAATTTTGAATGCAAACTCTGTTAGAAGTTGAGATGGAGTGCACAGGTAGAGATGGTTTTACTGCTGTGCACTCACTCATTTGTCTCATCTTCCACTCTTTTGTTCTTGCCTAATTTTCTCTTCTATCCTTCGTTCCAAGTTCACTAGTTACTCTCTCTGTAGCTTTTGCTCTTTAATGCCTGCCACTCTTAATCCTTCTACAATCTTGTCCTTTGTAGACAGATTCCTCTTGTGCACAGCCCAATGGGACAGCATATGCATCATGAAAGGAACTATGGAAGGTGTATCCTTCTCCTGATATCCAGTTTCTGAATGCAGTAAGGCTTGAAGTGTTATAGTATCTTCCTACTCTTTTTCTGATATTCTACAGGATAGGAGAAAAAGGTCCAGTGAAAGTATAGATACAGACTCAAAAAGAAGAGTTCAAATTAGAGTATTTCACTTTGCTAAGGAAAAAGTTGCCAAAGATGTAGGAAACTGCAAACCCAATCTCAGAGTGGAAGGAGTCAGGCACTGTGATGAAAGCACTCTACCTGATGGACAACATATAAATGGAACATTTTTTGTACTTGTCTACACTGTTCTTCTGTCTTGCTGCCTCCTTTGTCTGGTATATTATCTTCTGAATTTCTCTGAAGATTTTTAATGCTTTCTTTCCTTTATCTAACTTTCTTGCTTGTTTTCTCCTCTTTGCACTTCCCACCCCTTGCCCCTCACCTGCCCCCAATCTCTTTCAGGATGCATCAAGTTTGCCACTGTACCAGTTAGTCTGCTCGAGAATGTCTATTTCTGAAAACTGATATACTATGAGGAGTAGAGTTTGCCAAAGTCCCAAGTCAGTTTACAGGACAAATAGTTGTCCTGTTGCCAATAAATACATATTCAAGCAATTGTCCTAAAGCCAGGATACTGAGAAATTTTATGATGAGCTGAAAGCTGTATATTTAATCTTTTTATTATGCCTTCAATATTCTAATATTGACTCAAGTTACAGTTTAGTTAGCAATATGAAACTTCAGTGACATGATTATATATATAGTGTTGCATGTAAGACACTTTTTATAACCCTGTAAAGAAAAAAAAGGAAAATTATTCTTTTTCTGTTTGAGTATGATCTTTGCCTCTGTACATGAATGAATTACTGACAAATAAATAATCACAGTGTTTTCCTTGAATGGAATTCTCTAATGTCTCAAGGCATCACCATGAATTGCACTATCACAACCTTAAGTTACCCACTTTGTGAATTATAGAAGGAGACATATAAAATGCTATCACAACATATAACACAGGGAAAAAACCCTGAACCAACTCTTACTGATAATGATTACAAGTGACAGTTTCTTTCATGCAGTCCATAAGCTGGGGTTTGAACTTGCAGTAGTGCCACATCTCATTATGCAAAGTGATTGTGGTGAAGGAGAGGAAAACAAACAAAAAATAACATTCATATAACATTGAGGAGCACTCAGTTAAATAGAATTTTCAGTTGAGGAGAGTGTTGTGCCAAAGATCACAACTATTAGATGTCTGATATAAATCAGATATATGTGAAAATCTCAACTGAGTTAAAAAATAGCACACGTTCTTAGCCTCTATAACTTAACAAATGACAAATATTTGCTTAAGTCTAAATTACATAGTGTCTCAAATAACCAAACAGGAGAAATCAATTCTGCAGAAAAAGGCATGAATGAAAACCTGTTCTGCAGCTTACAAAAAGTCTGAACCCCAGCATTTAACATGGACAGTCAAAACTCAAATGTCTTGAAATGAAATTTTTAGATGACACCTTTTTTTACCTTTCAGTATTATTGAGTTTCCAGCAATATGGTTAAGCATGCTTAGTTCTGAAATCAGTTATGCTTCCTGTGCACTCTAGCCAGCACATGAGTTTGTTTTTGCTTAGTTTCCATTTGACCACGAAACTCTCTATCTGAAAGCTCTCCAATTTGATTTCAGTAGAAGTATTCCACCTGCTGGTATAACTGATAAGTCACTATACTGGTGACTTCAGTCATTCTTCTATCAGATTTCAGCCTGGGCCTTGCGTTTTTATTTGTGAGGAAAAGGGCTTTTCCCTTTAGATTATCAGTCTGAAGATCTATCTTTTTTTTGAAGTAAAAATACCTACTCATTTGTCTTTTCAAAGAAGATGATGATGGGTAATTTAACGTTGTTAGAGACGAAAGGAGAGGGAGGGAAGAATCTCTTGCTTAATTCTTCATGTGAAGGCCCTTAGAAATACCTATTAAACATTGCTGGTTGTAGAGGAAATACGAAGATTCCAGGTTGTGCATAATGCCCCGTGTCAGGAGACAAGGATTATTGTCTCCACCCTTCCATATTAAATACATTTTTATTACAGAAGTAAAAGTGAGTGAGAACAAGTTAATTTGGTTAATCCAACTACCTGGCTGATTAGGACAAAAAAGAAAAAGTTCTGAGAATCCTAATCAGCTGAATTGCAACATCTGGTGGTGTTTTGAAAAGAGCATAATAAAAGATAGTGCAGGTGCAGATGTCCTGGGATGGTAGATCATGTGCAGCACAGGCTGCTTCAAATGGAGCAGATCCTGAAAAAAGCTTTGAAAACACACAAGCAGAGAGTGGAGGACTTAAAAAGATACTTGAATGTCCCTGTTTGGGCGCTAGAAAAACGCGGAGGATTTTCTTTCCAGGGTTCTTCACGACACAACAAATATGATTTAAGTGAAGCCATTTACTATGAGCATCAGACTTACTTTTACACTATTTCTAACTTGTTCACATGCTTCTAATTCTATTACTATTGGCAGGCAGTTCTTACACTATTTTTATTGGCTAATTAGACTTATGAGTACACTTCTATACACTCTAATTGGTTACATGTCTTTACAATGATACAGGTTGCAGTTGGCCTACTCCATGTGGGGTCTCTGGACTTGTTTTCTCCTTTTGTTTAACTTTTCTCTTGCTTGTACCAAGGTCAAATCATCTTCTCTTGCATGCTTTCTCATGAGAACAGCCGGGTCGAATTGTCCTTGCATATTTCTGTGCATTCTTTCCCCATGAGAATAGGCTAGGCCGCAGAGCCTGTCTCATCAAAAGCTGAGTTATGCAGGGGGCTCATTGCCCTCTAAAAATCTTTTATAACTCTGAAAATTCCCAACATTTGGATACTCTGACTGATCATTAAGACATTCCCAAAGTCAGCTGGACTAAGTGACTGGGCTGTTTGTCATGGATCTGGAGCAGGAGCAAATCCCCAGTTTNTTTTGAAAAGAGCATAATAAAAGATAGTGCAGGTGCAGATGTCCTGGGATGGTAGATCATGTGCAGCACAGGCTGCTTCAAATGGAGCAGATCCTGAAAAAAGCTTTGAAAACACACAAGCAGAGAGTGGAGGACTTAAAAAGATACTTGAATGTCCCTGTTTGGGCGCTAGAAAAACGCGGAGGATTTTCTTTCCAGGGTTCTTCACGACACAACAAATATGATTTAAGTGAAGCCATTTACTATGAGCATCAGACTTACTTTTACACTATTTCTAACTTGTTCACATGCTTCTAATTCTATTACTATTGGCAGGCAGTTCTTACACTATTTTTATTGGCTAATTAGACTTATGAGTACACTTCTATACACTCTAATTGGTTACATGTCTTTACAATGATACAGGTTGCAGTTGGCCTACTCCATGTGGGGTCTCTGGACTTGTTTTCTCCTTTTGTTTAACTTTTCTCTTGCTTGTACCAAGGTCAAATCATCTTCTCTTGCATGCTTTCTCATGAGAACAGCCGGGTCGAATTGTCCTTGCATATTTCTGTGCATTCTTTCCCCATGAGAATAGGCTAGGCCGCAGAGCCTGTCTCATCAAAAGCTGAGTTGTGCAGGGGGCTCATTGCCCTCTAAAAATCTTTTATAACTCTGAAAATTCCCAACATTTGGATACTCTGACTGATCATTAAGACATTCCCAAAGTCAGCTGGACTAAGTGACTGGGCTGTTTGTCATGGATCTGGAGCAGGAGCAAATCCCCAGTTTCACTTCTGTGTGTGCAGTCTCATTTATCCATCACCAACAGACAATTAATGACACCAGTAGATAATTAATTACCCCGATAATTAGTGACCCCAATAGCACTGCACCCTAACAGAATGAACAGTGCTATCAGGTACATTTTGTTCCATGCGTCAGTTAAAAATCCACTTTCAGCTGCTACAGACAACCTAGTAAATTTTGAAATGTGACCATGCAGAGAAATTTCTCATCACACGACCCAACATTTATCTGAAGTATTAATCTGAAGAGCAGGCAGGCAGGCTTTGAAGTCCAACTTATTTCTAAAAATATTTTGGTATCATCTCAGGTAGTCATCAGCAAGAATTGGAGTTTAGCATGTAATTAATTTGTTTGTCCAGCTAGGCTATCAACAAAAACTAATGAATAAATACCATCTCACTGTTTGCAAATATTGCAATTACTCATCTTGTTGTTTGTGGCAATGTGTGTATGAGGTCTTCTGTTCATCCTTCAACACCATAAGGGAGGTATACACTAGAACTTGCCTTATGATTCTTGTAGTTTTTTTGTTCTGTAAGCATCAATTTGAAATGAATCTGTGCAAAAGAAAATTATTGCTAGTTTTAAAAAACCCCTGTAACAGTAATGATTTTCCACACACACTTGTCAAATGCTGGAGAATATGTTAAAACCTTGATATTAAAACAGATTTTGTCTACTTCATAACTCTCCATAGTAGATAAACTTCATAAATCTCCATATACAGAAAACGTTGCAGTTCTGTTTTAGTGTTTCTCTCATTGTTCAGTATCCATGGCAAAAAGTACTAAAAATATCTTTGGAATATTTTTCATCTATTTTTGGAATTACTGCATAGGCCTAAATTAAGACATTTGATAGCTTTTAAATATGTCAATATATTGCTCTGCTGAAGAGGACATGAAGCGTGATAACGAGTGTTTTCTTCTAAGTAAATATATATAACTTCAATGCATTTTAAAACATATGGGATGAATATTCTACATATAACAAAACATAGGCTTTCATCAAAATGCAATGTAAGTTGACATCAAATAGTTAGAGAAAGTCTTCAATAAAACCAGCCCTCATCCATTCCAGAGCCCTAGCTTCACACCAAGGTTCAAAGCATAATTGTTCTTTCTGGTATTTAGTATGGTATATATGTTTGCACAAGTGCATATGTATGTTTTTCCTAGGAAAATATGAGCCAATATGCAATAAAATGCAAAACTATGCAATAACTTTGCATATATTATGTAGGAAATTCTAAAATTTTGTAGAATCCCACAATAACAGTTGTGTGTTTTTTTCAAAGGCAATGTAATTATGCAAAAACCAAAGATAAATTTAATGAAATACAAGTGAAGATACTTCCCTTTATAGTTTTCTATTAGTAGTGTCACCTTCTGTGAATGATGTGAGGAAATGACTGTGAGCAAGAGCTATGAACACAAGCTGTCAAAGTGTGATTTGGAGTAAATTATGGAACAATTTCCCTTTAGTTAAATTTTTTTAAATGCTTAATTGTCCCTTCAGTTGCTCATTAAGATTACAAGTTGTGTAAAATAATTACATCCAATGTATATCATTCAGGAGTGATACAGATTTCCTGCTGAAACTGTTTTTTCCACTTTCAGTGAGGTGATGATATCATAAAGGTATGTGAAACAGGTTTGTTGTCTTTTATTTGTTTCAAGAGGTTGTTTGACTCAAAAGTTTAACTATAAATCACAAATGTTTTGACTAGAGACATAGTCTTTGTTCCCACATAACTTTTTCACTCATTTCTTTCTGAAGAGGAGATTACAAAACTTTATTGAGAACAATGTAGTTCATGTAGCAATTACAATTTTTGAAGCTAGAATTAGTAAGGTAATTTTACAAACCTGCATTTTTAATTTGTGAATTTCTGATTTCTATTAGAAACTTTGGGTTCGAGTTTTCAACAAAGCTTCAAAATTTAAAATTTGAAGCTTCATTGAAAAATATATTCAACTTTATAGTAAATAATGCAGAGAATTTTTCTATCTTCTTGGGACAACATGAGACGACCAATTTGATCTAAGTGAAGCCTTTATTCAGAGAATCAGACTTACTTTTATACTATTTCTAACTTGTTCACACACTTTTAATTCTATTACTATTGGCAGACAGTTCTTACACTATTGTTATTGGTTAATAAACTTATGAGCACATTTCTACACATTCTAATTGGTTTCATTTCTTTACAGCGATACAGATTTGATTGGCTTCATCCCTCTTGGGGTCTGTAGGCTTATTTTCTTCTTTGTTTAAGTTTCTCTTGCTTGCATCAAGGTCAAACCATGTTCCTTTGCATGCAAGGTTATTGCCCTCCAAAAATCTTATAACTCTGAAAACTCCCAACACAACCTGAATGTAGCTTTCAAAAGCCTTTAACATTTACAAGATAATATTTACATGTTACTACATTATAGTATAGAGTATATGCACTACTGGTCTTCAAGGCTTTAAAATGTATTTCTGATCAATTCTTGCAGTCAATTCTAGCAGTATATTTTGTCATCATAGATTTTAACACTTGAAGGCCAATTTGAGTTTTTCTCAGTGGATGGCAATGTAATGTTTCTATTCAAGTATATGCTTAATTTCTGTCTCTGGAAATGAATATGTAGTTTCAAAGTAAAAGTAGGATTCATTAACACTGAAATTGAACCAAGGATGGAGACTCCAAAACCTCCAGAGCAACCTCTTCCAGGGCTTAGTTACCTTCACAGTGAGGAAGTGCTTTCTGATGTTCAGAGAGAACCTCCTGTGTTTCAGTTTGTATCCTCTACCTCTGGTCCTGTAAGTGGGCACCACTGGAATGAGTCTGCCTCTGTCCTCTTTGCATCCTGCTTTCAGATATTTATATACATTAGTAAGACTCCCCCAAGGAGTCTTACCCCCCAAGGAAGACTCCCCACTTCCTTTCTCCAGGCTAAACAGTCGCAGCTTCTGAGCCTTTCCTCATATGAGAGTTGCTCCAGTTTCTTCATCATTTTAGTGACTCTATGCTGGACTTAATCCAGTAGCACTAGAACTTGTCTGTTTTTCACCATACATATACAGATACACTCCTTAATGATCAAAGTCATCCCTAATGCTTTTTGAAAACTGATACCAGGAAGAAGCTCAGCTGTTGACTAGGTTTTTTTGATAATTGACAGTTAAGATCATGATAAAAAATAAATTAGTGGATGCATTGTAGAATACCTGAGTTACCTGTGGAATTGAAAGGAAGTTAACCATAGCAGTACTGTGCTCAGTTGGAGTTGAATTTCAACTTTCATTTTCTTCCTTGAACTTCCCCTTTACTTTTTTCTTGAGATTCCCATGTGTTAGAGTTTCAGCATCTGGTACCAGGGCTATGCTTTGTCACAGTCTACTCTGTCATATGAAAGTGGTGTCTTAACCTTCTGAGGCTTTTCAGCATTACTGTAACACCTATTTTTTTAGAGTGAGGCAGTACTAAGTTGGCTACTTGAGCTTACAGATTTTGTGTAATTATCTGAACTAATCTTCTATTCCTTTGAAGTATGTCTGTTTCTAATATTAGTTCAAATTATGAATATCAAATTATTTCAGTATCAAGAATTTTTAGTAAGAGTGTATTAATCAATTTGAACTTTAGGCTTTGTAACTGGAGGAGGGTTGAAGAAACATTCTGTGCTAATTTTCAGAACTCTGCATTAGAATTTGGTCATGGAAGTACAGAAAGAAATTAGATGATGAAAACTGTGGAAAGTATATAATGACATCCTGCTCTTGATTCTAAAGAGAGCTTCAAATAAAATCCTCTTTTGTGGGGAAAAAAAAAAAGTAACCATTTTTAAATATAATTTAGAAAATGTAAAATCATTTCAGGTAGTAAACATTCCAGTTATAATGCTCCTTTTAACTTAGATAAAAACATGTGTTGTAACTTTGTGTGTCATTCAGTTTCAAAATCACTTAAAAATATGTATTAATAAGGTCAAGAATTGAAGAGAGAGTGTCTGTTCAGAAATCAAAATACCAGAACAGATGCTGAATGGCTTTAAAATTACTTTTTTTCCCTGTGTCATAATATGCTATCAAATCATCTTTCTCCTTCTAAAATAGCTGGAAAACAAACTGATAACAACTGTAATTTCTCCTTTCTTATTAACACAGACGATATTGCTATCCAACCCAGTTTCATGAGTATTTAAGTAAGTTGGAAAATAACACTCACTGTGTTTATTTGCATTAATTTTCGTTGATTGGTATTATAAAAACTGTAGTACAATGAATAGAGTGTGCAAGCTGATTTCTGCAGAAATCTAGAAAACTCAAACTAGAAAATTCATTTATTCTATAGAATCTCTGAAAAATTGAAAATCTAAGTCATGAAGATGATGATTTGAGTTAAATATATACTATAGTTCAGGGCATTAATGGATATACACTTGGTGTTTTCAAAGGACTAACTTCACAATTAGAAAGCAATTAAAAGCTCGTTCAGGTGGAAGACAATTTAAACTGAAATAGGGTGATATTAATTGAGAGCAGTTTAAGAACATTTAATTAAATGTCCCCAAAGCTCCAATTCAATAATTAGAAGGGAAAACCATGATGTTTAAANATATAATATAATAATATATTAATTTCTAAAGTATATAAAGACTTTTGCATTATTTTTTGTCAGAAGAAGGACAAAAGTTCTATATGACATGATAATTTTTGGCTTATTAAATTAGGATATGTGCTAAACTAGTTTCCTGGTACAAACCTTACGAAATTCCAGGATATATCACCTAAGGACTAAGGTTTCAGTAGTACACAACGTATTTTTTGTCATTGTTTTAATAATGGTAGAAATCCCAAAGAATTGTTTTTTGTCATATTTCCAAGTAAGATTTTACTTTCCTTTTTATATGGGAGATCTTGAAGGACAGAAAGGGCAGTGGCGTTAAATGCTTTGGAAAATGTAAAAAGAAGAAAGGAAATGTTAAGCTAGAAAAGGTAATGTTTGGACAGAATTTGAGATGAGGAGACTGTTTTTAATATGAGATATCTGAGACGAAGAAGGGAAGAACTAAAAGGTAAAAAATACTCTTGAAGATCATTCTTATAAGTATAAATCTGAACTACAGAAGAAATCATGGTGAAAGAAAGCCATCTCATATCTACATTATATCTCGCATAGCAGAAGTAAGATTTGTTCTGCAATTTAAAAATTAGATTTGCCTTTGTAATCCTAATGATTCTTTTATTGTTGGAGAAGCTTTGTATTAAAATGCCTCCCATATTACTTTCTAGCCAAATCCAAAGTGTTTCTTAGCTCTGCAAAAAGATTTAATGAGCCACTCCATAGACTTGTGATCTTTGGGTAGCTTTGAAATTCATGGCCTTTTGATTCCAATTCTACTCCAAGTTCCCTGATTCCTGTCCATTCTTGGAGAAAGTAGTGGGGTGTATTGCATTATCCTGGTTACTATCAAGTAGTTCTCAAGCATTCTATGAAGTGTTTTCTAATGCAATGAATTTTTTGCGAAGGTTTTCCTGGAGAATAATAGTACTAAATCTAGGGATGTGCATCACATGCTCTCTATAATTTTTGCAGTCAAAAAATATGATATCTGAGGGATTAGCTTCAAAAATTTTATCAGCATTTGACTGATGAAAGCAATCACCAGTAAAATATATGTGTTTGCTTTATTTACATTGTACCTCATTACCTTCCATTACAGATCTGCGACTTCAGATCTGGCCTGATAGGACTATTCAAACCGAAGAAGATGAAAGTATCAAGAAGCAGGAATTTAAAAAACATTTGGCTCTGACTGACCAAAAATGTTCTTTGGAAAAGCTAGAGCTGCTGGTTTGACTATGGAAAGTAATTTGATTTTTAACATAAGTTTGAGTAAAAGCCTGTCAGCTTCAATTTAAGGTTCTGGCATGACCTATGCTTGTTTCAGGTTGCATTATATCAAAACTGGACAAATTAATATTGAAGTAAAAGCATTTTTTTTACTCCCCTACCTGAATGAAATGTTAGTGCTTTGATTTTCTAGACTTGCAGCATGTAGAATCTGATGTAAGAATATCTGCAATAGACACAGTGTTTATTCAGTCTTGGCAGCTGTCAAAATTATATAGTTGGTGACATAAAATTTAAAATGGTATTTTCTAATAAAAAAAACAACCCAATAACTTTTTAAGTTTTCCTGGTAAGGCAATGTCCTGGTTCTGGACGATATTAGGTTTTATCAATGGACAAGAGATGGATAGGGAAGGCAGCAATTTATTAAAGGGTAGATATATGGGGGAATAAATGGGGGTAATTGCCCAATTATGGCCAGCCTGGACTCCCTCTGACAGACAGACACACACACACACACACACACACCCCACACTGTAACCTCAGAAGGACCAGGGGAATGAAGTATATGTTACACTCTACCCCGAACAAGACGGCCCCACCCCCTGCACCCACTGGCCACGCCACGTGTAACTGGAGCAGAGAGGAGGGGAAGAGACTAGAGGTTACACAGTACCCTCCGGGCAAAACAGCCCACCCCCCGCCCCCGCAGTCACCGANTAGGCATAGGAGAAAGAGTTATTTTTTCCTTTGTCTTCCCCTGTGGTTTTAAGCCAAACCATTACAGGCAACAAGTATGACCAGGAATTCAGAACATCTGGATGAAGCATGTAGCTTTAGCTATTAGGGGAAGCAGACCATGCTTACAGTCTAAAAGATGTTGCTGGAAATGATTGATTGTGTTTTCTTTTTCAGGTTGGCTAAATCAGAGAATGTCTGAAAGCCTTTTCTACCTATCAGACAGTAGGCACATAGGTAAGAAAGTTTAAGTGCTCCTGCCATGGAGAAATAGATGGGGCTATAATTGCTGCCAGTTCCAGCTCTCTCACCTCCACCAGCTCTCTGCCTTCCAGACCCCTCTATGACTTTCTAGTCTTCTGGGTTTTTTTCATCAGGTTGTTCCTCCTCTCCCAGATGAGAGTAGCTATGGTATTGGAGGAGGTGTAAGGCTCAAAGGAAAGAAAGACTCAGCATGTGTGGGGAGGGGCAGAAAAAAGGCATAAAGCTGCAAAATAATGGTAGAGGTGGATAGTGCTGAAATTATCAAGACAGAAAGGAGGTAGGAAGATAAGTAGGAAAGACTCAGTGTAGGCCTTCTGGACTCAGTCTTCACTGATTTTTTATTTTTTTTTCTGAACACAATTGTGTATCTGTCCTTGTCTTGTTGTTGTTACTGCTGCTTGTTTTTCTATCAGCTTACAACTTGATTACTTTTATTTGTAGTTTGTATGGCATTCTGAATGGTTTTCTCTGGGGAACAGTCCTTGCAGTACCTCAAGTGGATTGTTTTTTAAAATTATATTGTTTTCAGGCTATGTTTGAATAACTCCTTGACATATTTACCTTGATAAACAAGATTTTTGACTAATGCAGAATATTTCCCAGTAGAGCAGAAAAAGCCTGGGATTTTCCCTGAAGGTTGCTTTGTTTAATGTCAACTTCTCTTCAGTTACCCAACTTCACTTATGAATAAATCAAGGAGCACATTTTTTTTTTATATCTTTATCTATTCCAAATCATGGCTTGGTAATACCAACATTTGGAATTCAGGTATTTTTTCCAGCTGATGAATGTGATAGCTTTAATACTAATGAGCCTGTTCAAGCACACTTTTCTTAAAAGAAGTAGTCCTGATGAAAGTTAAAATATTGCCTCAAATTGAGCCCACTTTAGAATAGTAGTAACTGGTAATAAACTCACTAATAATATTCCAATATCCTTACAGGAAAAAAAATGCAAACAGAACTTATGACTATCCTAAATATTGAGTGAGACTGAGAAATGTAATTATCAGGCATACCGTATAGCCTTTCATCCCTGTCTTCAACAATTGTGCTTGTAAAGGTATAAAAGGTAAAATGTTGAGCTTTTTACATAATAGTGTTGTTATTTTGGCACATATTCAGTTCACTTGATAGTTATGCACAAAACATAGAACTATTTTAGTTCTTGTTTATTGTTTCATCTGTGTAAGCCTTTTTCAGTGCTGCTATACCAGCTATGTGTTTTGAATAGAACACTTGAGGCTGATGAGGAAGAGCAGGCAGGAAATTCTGAGCCTATAGGTATCCCTTCCTGCCTTCATAAGCAGAAGAGACAGGGAATCTCAGTGACTTGAGGCCTCTTATATTTTTCAGGTATTCTGAGCCATGAAATTTCCCTGTAGTTTGGAATAAACTTGTCATAATTTCAAATGATCTGAGGAGCTTAGGTGCTACATCATAATGTGAAGACTTGAAGGCCCAGGAACTAGTATAAGCTCAATAGTTTCTGTCTATGAAATGTCCAGAGTAAATGTTAAACATTGATGTTTCCTTTGTGACCCATATGAGGACAGGCACCTACGCTGGTCATACAGCAGCAGTATAAAAATCAGGGTATTTCGGGCAATCCTTCTGAAATACATTTAATTCTGCTGCTGCAACAGGATACTCAGCATAGGCCACCATTACACCAGGTCTGGTATAGGATATACAAAAATCAAGCGCATGCAGCCTGGACCGTGTTTTGACATGCTAACACATGCCAAACTACGCACTCATACACACTAGTCCTCCCTCTTCTAGCAAGATCCTATCTTTGCCTTTTACAGGATCTGCTTTAAACACTTGTGCTTATGTTTTGTAAGCATCCAGATGAGTCATTTATTCAGCTGTCCTCTGAACTGATTCTGTTTCACACATGGTTTTGACTAACTGTAGTTTGCAACTGTGTTTACTTAACATAGAGGTAAATTTGTATGGAGTTAAACCTATCAGAGCAGCTTTGAAAAAGAGAGAATTTAATCCAGGATGCTCAAGAATAATCTTCTTTAATAGTTTTCCCTGTTTCTCAGGCAACAGAATGCTTTTCATTAGAAGTCAACGTAGTTTTGACTGAGTTTGATATGCCCAGCTGGATGCCACTCATTCTGAATTAGCCCTTTGCTAGACACTCTGTTCCTTGGAGTTCAGGGGCTCTGGAGATGAGTTTGCTTTAGCCACTTGTTGTGGTTTTACCACTAGGAAGCGTGGTACTGACAAGAGATGTCCGAGAGAAGCCACACGCACCGAAAAAGAAAACACACAAGTAATAAAGTTTATTTCACACACAGAGAAAACAGACAATAAAGTGCAAAGACAGACAAATTAAGCTGTCCCAGACCCCGTGTTGGGATGGGAAAGCTCTAGGATAGAGCTGGTTTTCTGTTGGGGGCTCCGGAAGAGATGCTGAGATGATTAGAGAAGGACCACGACCTCAGCTCTCCCAGGGTTCTGCGGCCGACCTGAGGACCCCACAGTAGCACCAAGCCTCTGCTCGGCTTTTTGAAGAAAAACACTCAGACAGTTAGAAACCGTGAGCCCCCCTCCCGTCCCCTCCCCAATCCCAGGAAGGAATTCCAGTGCTGATGGAAAGATGTGGTCTTTAAACCAGGCTATGGCCGCTGAAATCGCTAATCCGCCCGCCCACGGGGGGCAGGACTCAGCGCGGGAAAGTGCGTAGAAATGCGACTCCAAAAACAGACCACCCCCCAGGAAATACCACAAGAAAACACGACCCCAAAAGAGTCCACCCCCAGGGAATATCACACCGGGCTGCTGCCACTGGATCGCTAATCCGTCCACACGCGAAGGTTAGTCTTGGCGCGGAGACGAGGAGCGATGTTGCCGCGGCCATGTCCAGGGCAGAAAAGAGGAAGATGGCGTCCGCTCTCGCCTTTTTATAGGGGCCCCCTCTTTGTGCATGTGCAGATGGCCCCCAGGGAGCCTGCCTTTCCTCCGATTGGATGATTAGCACCCGGGCCCTGCCCTGGGTAAGACCCTGCGCACACACGGAAGCGCCGGGATGGGCTGGAAGTGCGGGTTCCCCCATGGCCCCACATGGCGTCCTGGGAGGTCCCGGTACTTCCTCTGGGCCACCCTGACCAGTGCCGACCCAGCCGCATGCGCCGGGCTGGCCATGTGGCGGTTCCCGCTCGGGGCTGGCTGCGCGGCGGTTCCCACACTGGGCTGGCTGCGTGGTGGTTCCCGTGCCGGGCCAACCGTGCGGCAGTCCCCGTGCCGGGCTGGTTGGAAGCGACGCCGGCCCCACGGGCCGGAAGTGCAGACCGATCATGGTGGTGCTCTCAGTGCCCTGGCCACAGCCGCATCGGCAGCCACCGCGCCAGCCCTGTGCGCTGGCGAGAGCCGCTGCGCTGCCGCGGCTGCAGCAGCGCTGAGCTCCAAGGACGCCCATGCCACCCGGCGTGAATACGGTGGGGGGAGGGGGCCACCGCACCCACACTGCAGGCGGGTAATGCAGCCATGCTGGGGCCCGGCTTTGTCCCCCCCCCGTCATGGTCCTGTCCCCGCCTGTCATGGCCTGGGGACAGGGCGGCCCCCCCCCACATTGGGACCCGGGAACAGGTGGTGCGGGGGCGGGGGGAAGGGAAAAAAGACCAGTTTTAGCTTCACCCCACAACACCACTTTGAATTAGTACAGAATTGCACATGACATATATGACTACATTTTCGATGCAGGATGACTTTTCATGGAAAGAACTCATGAGTCTGTAGCCTGGACACTTAATCCCTGCCTGGATAGGACACACAGATATAGAGGGCTTGTATAGTACATGTTGAATTGAGACTGTATGGCAAGATGGCTGGGGGTAAAAATTAGAGGAAAGTAAGATGTTATATTCATATCCTGACAGAAGCTGTAAGAGTACAGAAATTACAGGGTAAGATGCAGCTGCTGCTCCCTGGGTGGAATGAGATTGACAGCTCCATGATGATTCCCCATACAACAGTAACCAAATGCTAAGGGGGCTGGAACGGAGTGGAGACACCGTGGCCAGGCCCTGTGGAAATCTTTTTGCAAGGAGGGGATCTAGATGGTGCTTTACAGCTGATAAACTACACAGCACCTGTCAAGCAAGGGAGATAGGAGATGTCCTGCTGTTGAGACAAAAGCTGCTGTGAGATCTCTCTCCTTGGATGAACTTGGTTTGTTAAAGACAAATTGTAATATTAATGCACCTCCATCCCAAATTTACCCACCTCCAAGGTATGACCACTCCACACTGGGCATGTGCTCTATATTTTTTTGACTGTATCTTTAAAAGCAAAGTGAGAGAATTTTACACCAATAGAAAAAAAAGGTATTTATGACTGAAGTCACTCAAACTCCACCTAGACTTACAGAAAGAGTATAAAAGTATGTCAAGAGTGTGGGGGAAGTAAGGAAAGACTCCATTGTAACTGCTGGGACCAGCCAATGGGCTGAACCTGTCTTCTCCCACCATAGGAAAGCCTGTTGGTAAGAACTTTATGTTTACTGAATACTTTTACTGGGATTAGAATTTATCTGTGTGCTGCTTTAAAAATGTTTTTGCAGTCAGATGCTGTCACCAGCAATCTTTAAATCTTAACCTGTCACAATTTTATATTATTAGAGTGTTTTTCCATTAACTGTTAGTGTGAGTCCTTCACAGGCACTCACAGTTGCCAGCAGTGGGAAATACATTCAAATAAAATCAGAAGACCCACTGAGGGGTCTCCCTTGTGCTGTTGGCTTAGCCCCCTGAAACGGCAGTTGAATTGCTTTCTGATCCAGCAGGACTAGTCAGTTAAGGGTCCCCATAATGAGACACTGACAAGACTGGTCAGCCACAAGGATCTCATATTTCCTGGGACCCTGGCAGAAAGTTCAAGCACTAAGGGCCAAGGAAATCTCTCCACACAATAAGGGTTGAGGAAGTATGCTTTTCTGTGTGACAGACTGTCTATCACAGAACTTTATCTTCTTGAGGAACTTGTTATTGAATTGTGATAGGTCACACTATTAAAATGCTGCCATATAAGATCCATACTTGATAAAATTTTCTTCAAGGTAACACCAGGGTAAGTTAAATTATTCTTCTATAATAGATACTGAACTGCATCCAAATGAAATTTTTTTCAGTCTTTCACCAATTTTTGCCAAAAAAGGGCTGTACCATCAATTAATGGATTCAAAACTTTTAGTTCATGGGGAAAAAAGAGGAAGAATATGAACTGTAGGGAAATATGTTACCTATCTAAAAGCTGTTTGTCACATATTCCTTGACATATGTTGAGTGCATAAGTGAATCCTTCTGCCTTTGGTTTGGTATAATAGACATTTTGAAATTAGATGTTGTTGCAGCTAAAGAATTGTCTGTTTTTCAGCCTCATTCATAATCACTGAAGAGAACAGTAGCATCAGTGCACACAAAAGCAGTTCCATATTTAATTTATAAGTCTTAAATAACTTTTCCATTTTACAGGAGCCACCTGTTTACTGCTGAGTTCCTTGCTCAACAGATTTTGATATTCAAACCACTTCCTATGTGATAAAATTGCCTCATTAAAAAACTAATTCAGCCATAGCAGTTATTTTGTTCTCATATTGTTTTCTTTTTATAGTTTTTTTTTACATGTGCTAAACTGAAAGCTTATGTATCTTACTAGTTCAAAGAGCTCTCATGGGTTCCTTGTACCCCCGTACAAAAGTTATTTCTGCAGTTGATTTGATACATGAACACTCAGGCTCTTTCATAACAGCTGGACCAAATTTTTTCTCAGAAGAATAGATAGGCATGTTTAAAGTACTCTCACATAATTTTTTCAAATTTTTCTAAAGTTATTACTTGCTGCTTCCTGGAAATGTAAATGAACAGAGTTTAATGGGAATATTTATGAATTTGAGACCATGTCAGCAAGGTCTAAAAGGGTCTTGTTACTTCCTAATAAAAAATGTAAATGCATTTTATGAATAATAAACTTTACTTACTAGTATCAGCAGGACAAAATTACATTTGAAAAGAAGTAAAATAACTACTTAAATATCAGGCTGTGAGAGTCTATACCTTCACCGCAAGATCAACCTATCCAGGCTAGTTAGGGAATAATTGAGGAAAGTTATGATTTCCAATATGTTCTCTGGGATTACTGTTTTCTGTAACTATCTACTAATGAACCCTGAGAGAATTCCAACAGAGCAGAGAAACAAAATCCGATCCAATTTCTTCTCAACAATTCTCACTTCTTTCACAGTAATATATCACATAATGAGCAAACTTGCTGTTGTGGAGTTTCATAACATTTTGACTGGAAAACTCTGAACTAGTTTAACAGTATTCTTGATGAGATTTTAATGTAAGATATGGAAAAGATGTTTGGTTTCTGTAAAATGTAGGAGAGAGCTACTCTTGGAATGGGCTATTGCACTAGTTCTGTGACAAATGATAAGTGATAGCAGTATTGAAATAATACTCCTGTGAATTATTTCAGTCTCTTGTCTTGAACATGTCTTAATAAATACTAAAACACATTATACCATGCAGGATCCCAGAGCTCATAGTCCCAAAATTACATTAAGTGGTTCAAACTAATAATGAAAAATCTTTAAATTACAAATGTCCTTACATCTCTGAAACATTTCAGAAAAATAGAAGAATCTGTGTAGTACTGTATAAAATGAGTTGTATTCCAAGCAATTAAATTTCTTTAAAGCTACAGTATTTCACTGAAAACAGTTCATTGTCTAAACTGCAATTAGTTTGCTAGGACTCAGTTCTATACATATGCATACTTGACATTCACACCCAAGAGTACATGATCAAATTTAAATGTTTGTCATGATATCCCTTTGAAGTCTAAGCCTATATAATAAGCTTTTTTGAGCCTTGGACTTTTCAGTCCATAAAAGTGTAACTTGAAAACTAGCTGCATAAATACAAAAACAATGAAGTACTAGATGAAGACATGTTACATTTTATCTGACAAGAAAAGTGACCCTTAGGTAAATACTGTTTGGACAAAACAAAAAAATAAAATAAAATAAAATTTAAAAAAAAAAATTGTTCCAGTAGAACTTTGGAAGGAAGTCAGTTAAAAGAGGGAGAGAGTTTCACTGATGGTAAGATTGAAATATATCTACAGATAGGAGAGACCAAAGTAGCCTAATTTTTCATTGTTGTGGTTTTGAGGCGTGTCTGTTGTAGGTATTTAAGCTTGTAAGATTGTCTCATTTCCCCCTGCGGTCAATGAAGGGAGAGAGGCTCCTTGAGGCCGCACATTGGAGCAACAGGTGGACTTACAAGCCCTGAGCATATCTCTGGAGAAACCTACCACTTTCCACTGGCAGTAAATGAAGCCTTATGAAAACAGAGTTTATAAATTAATAGCCAAAATTGAACACTGGGATGACAGATATCTTTCTCCTTGTCTCAGCTGTGTTGTATAATAGTTTCTGGAGACTTTTTGTGCCATGGCAGGTAATTCAGTCAGCCACTGACCTTTCTCAATAACCAATTTGCAAGCAAATTTTTCATTGAGAGAAGCTGGGCAATATACCTGCTGATTCAACAAGAACTCTGCCTGGTCTTTTTAGTCATAAATGACTGAAGATTAATGGCATTACATTTAAAGTGTAGCATGCGTATTATAAAGGAAAATTTAAATTAGACTTTATTTTCTCCTTCATCCTCAATAAAATGATTTAAAAAATAATAACCTCTAGTCAGAACTTGCATGTTAAAATGTATACCTTGTAAGTTACATAGTGTACTTATTTGTAACCAAAACAAGATTAGAGTAGAATGTTGCATGCTCAAGTTCTTTGCACTTCAGGTTTATTATTATCATTGTGATTGTATATTTAAAGAGTACAATATTTCCTTGACTCTTGAAACTTATTTTGACATGATTACAGCAGAAACATTATTATGGTAGAAAGAGCATATTGATAATCATTGTATTTTATTTTCTATTTTTTTCTTGAAATTCTTTGAAATGTAAATATTTCTAGCAAAGAATCTGATTTTTTTTTTCCCCTGTATGTGTAATAATGGCACAGTGTGGTGCAGGACGGAACTTTTGGAGGACAAAAGAGGGAATTAGGCTCACAGTTCTCACTGACTTTCAGAGGATCTGCTGGGAAATCACTGAACAGTCACATGGAACCAAAGAAAATACTTCAGTGTCCTCTGCCTGGAGAATAATATGTTTCTTTCTAAAATGCTCTCTGTTTTCCTGCTGTCTCTGGCTCCCAATGAATGGAACAGAACAGGTCTCAACTAACTTACTTTATCCATGGGGCAGAGTGTGAGAAGCTGATCATCTGCAGGACCTCATATATGTATGTGCAGCAGAGAGGTCACTGCATCAGCTCTTATAGTTTACACTCTCTCTTTGTGAAAGTCCATTTCTGAAATTCAAAAGGTATTAACATTATCTTTTAACTTCCTGAGATTTCTTCTACTATTTTCTTCTGGGTTTTATATGTAATACTGAAAACTAGCTTCTTTTTTTTTTTTCTTTACATATATTGGTTGCTCGATGGCAGGATCCTTTTTCTTAGTCTTTCTCCTTTCCTTTTGGTGTGCAGTGGAGATAAACTTCAGTGTATAGAGATGCTTCATAGATAACAATACTCAAACTAGCATGTGACTAGGAAACAAGCATACTGACAGATGGGCCCATTAATCTTTCAATAAAGTCTTCAGATACTACTGTCATCTGTACTTTGCTTGACAGGAGTGACCTTGTGTTGAAACACAAGATAAAAGCAGCTGTGCTAAATGCTGTACTTTTCTAGCTACAGTAAGACCAATAAAAAATATTATCGCAAGAGTGCTCTGAATTCGTGTCTTTTGATAGAAAGTGAATTGCAAGGCTATAGAGAAAATACATACCAATAAAAGAAAAAATTTTATTGACCTGGCTACTTACAAAGTTACAATTTCAATCAGACAATTTATAAAGATCAAAGTTATATGTTTCTGAGTGTTAAGTAGTAAATAATATTCTATCTTTATTTGGAAACACTATTTTGAAGAATTTAATTTATTTAATAGCATAACTCAAAACATTATTTGTGAATGCAAGTATGGTGATTTTCTTGGTAGGGTTATTTTTTTGAGAATCTGGTCTGAGAACATGAGTCCATCTCATGAAAAGAATACAAAATATGTATTTGAAGTAACTTTTACAGAGGATACTCTGCATCATGTTAGCATTACTATACCCAGAAAAACTGTTTCCTATGGAGTAGCTATCTTTCAAATTCACATACTTTGAAAAAGCTTATTCCTGGTTTTCTAATATAGTGTAAAATAAATTTTTCATAGCTCTTTATGGATTCCCTATACTTCTGATGTAGGAGGAAATATAGTGTTATCATATAGGATGAGTTTTCCTTATTCTAAAAAAAAAAAAAAAGACTCATTCAAGACTGGTGTTAGAATATACTCTAGGTTCAAAATTATTGACAAAACTATACTTCTCAGCAAGATAATGTTTTTTATCCTAGTGTAAAAAATGTTTGCAGTAATTAAAATTGCATTCCATGTTTACACAGAAATACAGTGAAAGTTGTTCATTTGCACTCTGGGGACACAGTATTCCAGCTTGCACACTTTCAAATGTTCTCCTTGATATATCTAGGTGTTCCTATTCATTATAGAAGCAGGTGCATACTGTCAATTATTCTTGTCTATATTTCCCCATGGGATGCTTTCTGTCTTATTGAGACTAACTGATGGCCTGCTGAAAGCAACTGCAGGGCTACAAGATAATGAGATGTGATAGTTAACCTATAGTAAATAATGCGGAGGATGTTTTCTATCTTCTTCTTCTTCTTGGGACAACACGAGACGACCAATATGATCAAAAGTTAAGCCTTTATTCAGAACATCAGACTTACTTTTATACTATTTCTAACTTGCTCACAGCTTCTAATTCTATTACTATTGGCAGACAGTTCTTACACTATTATTGGTTAATAAACTTATGAGCACATTTCTACACATTCTAATTGGTTACATCTCGTTACAGCAACACAGGTTTGATAGGTCTCATCCTTTGTGGGGTCTGTAGGCTTGTTTTCTTCTTTGTTTAAGTTTCTCTTGCTTGCATCAAGGTCAAACCATGTTCCTTTGCATGCTTTCTCATGAGAACAGCCAGGTCGAATTGTCCTAGCATATCTTGTGCATTCTTTTCCCATGAGAATAAGCCAGGTTGTAGGACCTGCTTTCCCATCAAAAGCCGAGTTGTGAAAGGGGGCTTATTGCCCTCCAAAAATCCTATAACTCTGAAAAGTCCCAACATTAACCTTCTGTTTTCTAGATGCTTTCATTCATCCCCATGATTTGTTATGTATTTTTGAGCTTCATGTTCTGTCCGTAAGATGGCTTCATACCGAAACCTCTTGAAGTGGGTGTCCTCTTATTCTGACTTTCAGAAGGAATGAAAGGAAATACAACAGAATGAAAATCCCTTTTTTTTTTTTTTTTTTTTTTTTTTGTTTTG
>VYZS01007641.1:27415-38124 GCA_013400695.1 Neodrepanis coruscans | reverse complement strand
CTAAGGTGATGGATTACACTGAACTGTTTCTCTCCCGTGCTATACAACATTCCTCATTATCTGCAACTGAGAAACACACATTAGCTGGGCTTGCAATGTGCACATAGCTGAAATCAGTGGTAGCAAAGCAGAAACAAATGGGAGTTTCTAAAAGCATCTGTTATACATTCTGAGTCTTCATCTTATTTTTCCAAGTTTAAAAGAACTTGGGTCTTCATCTTATTTTTCCTTTAACTATATCTTGTGATGTTTAGAGAGCTAACATCTGTCTAGAGTCCTTATCCCCTAAATGCTTCCTATGTGCTTAGATGCAACAGCAAATTTTTCATCTTTTGACAGTAAAGGAAGCATTAAAAGGGGGAACTGACACCAAGCCAAAAAACTTCTGTCTCTAGCCATAAAAAGTGATGGAGCAATTTGTCTTTGAAGAAGGGCAGGATAGCCACGGTGGACAACAAATGGCTAAGCCATATGCATTCACTTTCTATCTACAAGAAAAAAGAAATTAAGCAGCTATCAGCTTACCGTGGAAGCCAGAACCACAAACAATAATTTTTGTGAACAGTAACATGGCACATCTTCTTTGCTGTGCTGTCAACCACTGTTGTTCATGTTGAGAAGGTCCTTAGAGCTACTTCATACCCCCCACATCTGCACTTGACCCTGTTTTTTCCTGCATGCCAGAGACTTAAGGAGGACAGACTTTAGAAGTCATGTTTAGATTGTGACCATGAACGGCTTTATGGAGGCAGAACAGCCCGTGTTTTCTTACATAAAAGTCAATGACAATACGGCACTAATTAAATCACTGCTTCTTTTCCTTTTTCTGCATTAAAAACTATACTATGTTTAATTAATTAATAACTGGCTTAATACATGTAAGTACCTGCATAGGGAGAAATTACTAGGGAGTAAAGGACTTTTTATTCCATCAGAGAAAGCCACGATGAAATAAAGTGGCTAGAAAGAAGATGCAGACAAATTCAATGACAAATAAACTAGACATTTCAAAGAATGCAAGAGATATGTGTCAGGAAAAAAAAAAAAGGTCTTGCAGCCTTTAAATTGGTGTCTTCCTGGAACACAAGCTTTAGTCAAACACCAGCTAGATGTCTCACTGCAGGAGTAATTAGGTGACTTTCTACCAGTCTACTATGAAGGGGGTCAGAGCAGGTGATCTAATCATCCTCTGACCTTCAGACTATGAATCTGTTCATTTACTATCCTATCATACTGCTAAAACTCTGCAAAACATCTGCTTCTATCTCAAAACCAGAAAATATCACAAGCAGGAAAAATAGAGAAGCTCTCAGGCACTATGCTGGGAGGTGTAGAAAAAAAATCACTTAATCAACAAATAAATACAAAGAACAACATTACAACTATGAACAGATGAATCAAAAAGTGTAATATAATACAGTAAAAAAAATGGAAAACAATAACTTTCAATTTTTTTTTCCTAAAGTTAAAATAATTCCTATAATCCAGTAAACTTTTGAGGGGCAGAGATTCGATTTGTTTGGGTTTTTTTATGTTAAACTATAATCCCTTTAAAGGGAGGAGATATATATGGGGAGAAGGGGTACTTCATACCTATACATGACTTATGGTCAATATGCTGAAAGGCCATGGAAATAACCTCCAGCCATTATCTTAGGTGAGAATTCATTTCTAATAGTTTCAAATGAACCCAGATAAATATATTTTCTCATTTCACACTCAAACAATCATTAAGGGTTCAATCCCACACCCATCTGCATCAATGGCAGGAATCCCATTGACTTCACTAAGAGCAAGCTAAAACTCTTCCCTTGAAGGTGTTACATCCCATTTATAGCCATTTTCTTCCATGAGGTAAAAGAGTAGGGATTGTTGGTTTCATTATTAAATTAACAGAGAAAATGAAGTTCTTCTACACCAGTTCTGATGTAGACCTAAGCAGCCTGGGGCAGGTGACAAGTGCACATCAACGAAGCATTCAATCCAGGAGCTACATTAGGAGACCACACAAAAATCTGGGAAGTATGTATTTGCAAAGACATCTAAAATAGATTCTCAAAAGTTGCTTCTAAGAATCATTCACAGGAATTTCTAGCGATTTTACCAGAGGTCGCTGTGTCACCTATCCCACAAACCAGTTTTGACCAAATGAAAGATTGCAACACAGTGCAAGGTGGGGAAGGGATAAACTCAAAAGCAATAAGATCAGGCTGTTATTCACATACTGTACTTTCACATCCTGACAGTTTCACAATTTCTGGGAAAGACTTATCTTGTCCTAACAAAATAATTTCTCAAGTGTCATGACTAAAGTGGACTAGCCCTGCTAGCAAAGGCAGGGCTGAGGACTGGGTGCCAGGTGGGAGCCAGAGCCAGTACCATGTGGTGTGCCCAGCTTCACACCACCAACAGCATGCATGCAGTGATGGAGAGGGCATGTCTGTGTTAGGAGGCTGGGAAAAGTGATCCTGTGGTGATTCTGAAGCTGAAAAACTACCAAATTTGAATAATTTAGTCTTACCTTTGGGGAAGAAAAGTAAATGCAACTTGCAATTTAGTGAATATTTTTGGCAAAGACTCACGAAGGGCACTTCATGGACTCAATAAATCATTTCTAGGGCACTCATTTATACCTTTTCTCTTTTTAAAGGTAACTGAATATTCAAATGCATATTTGTATTTTAAGTGTAATTTTTAATTACATACACAATTGCTAACCCATCTGTTTACTACATACTGTAAATGCCTGTCATTCTATATGCATGAATAATTATTGAAAATTAAATATTGTAAACAGTGAAATTAATTTCTCCCGGCATATCAAATAGCAGAAAGTCTGCAAGATGATAAAATATTACATGTCCCCAGAAACGGAACAAGTCACTCCTACCCCACACCTCGCTGAATGTGCTTATTGACATTTTGTAACAAATAAGAAACTCTTCAATCCAAAAATTTGTAACAAGAGCCTGAAAAGCTCCATTGCACCCTGCTATCAGTGAGGGAATGATTTAAAAGGAGTATGAACTGCAGTGTTTCAGCTGTGATGGAACAAGAATATCATGTTTCTTACGTGAGGGAAACTGGTATTAACATTTTTTTATTTTAATCCTGTTAGAATCAATAATGAATACAGATAACAGTTTTTTTTCTTTTGTTGACTTAATTTATAATTTTGCACAGCAATAATGGTATTCAAGAAGCTCAGAAGAGAAAAACATAGGACAACACTATATTTGAATATATATTATCCATTCCCATAAGAGATACGGCCTTTCCTCCCAGCTTTTTGTGCACAACAGAGCTGCGCCATAAAGCCCTTCTACTGCTATGGTCCTTTTTGGCTTAAACTGCATTCATTATGCATTAATAGGTTTTTATTCCAGATAAGAGCATCTATTTTGTGCTCCTGGATAATAAGTCAGGGAATGTCACCGCTCAGCTTCTATGTCTGGACATTAACTTAGCAATAGCACCTTTACAACTACCCTGAGCCAGAATTATAAGGCTATTTCTAGTCTAAATTTCTCTAACTTCACCTTCCACTGTCTTTCATGCTTTTTATCTGTTAGATGAAAGAAAGACTTCCTCAGAAATCCTGTTCCCATGTAGGCACACACAAACTATTAAGGCACAACCTCTTAATTTTTATTTTATTTTAATTTTTTGGGGCAAATTACACAGACTTTAATTTCTTCAGCTCCTCATGGCAAGGTAGTGCTAATTTCAGGTTTAAAAAAAGGCATTTGAGAACCACAGTGATGTGATCCTTTTAAGTAGATGGACTGACACATGATCCAGTCATGCTTGAAAAGAGATGAGAATCTTGCTCTGAATGTCTGACTCCATCATTTAACAGTAAGTCCCACTGCCTATACAGGGAGACAGGTGTGAAGAAAATATAGGATCTTAACTCTGGCACATGTGTCTATGTGCACATCATTACCAATGAGGACTTGTGTACCCAGAGGCTTTCCTGGATCCTGACTGAAGGCAACAGGTGTCGTCTATAAACCCCCACTACAAAACTCCTTGAGCTCCAGTGTAAGAGAAACGGATGTGGATGTTCCACTAGATATTTTATTTAACTATGGTGAGGACAGTAGCCATCTTTTCCAGAATATAAAGGAATTTCACCTTTCAGGAGCACAGCTGGACATCGTGTTTGAAAACGTCAGCCCTCCTAGATGCCTTTGACCTCATATCCCAATCCAACAGCAGTTAAGTTGTTTTACTGTAAGACTGCCACTGTTTTTTGTTTTTTGTTTTTTGGTTTTTTTTTTTCTCATGGAAATAGAGAAGGAGAACAGGGAAAAACTCCCTAAACTAATATACATGCCATTAAAGAAAAAAATCCACTTTGAATGTTTTTTTGCTGAAAAATGCTTTAATTATAAAAAAGGGCAAAAAACCCCAGCCTAAACCAGCCAACCAACCAACAACAAAAAAACCCCACCAAAAAACCCTCCCCAAGAACCCATCAAAACCAACTCTTAGTAATCTGTAAAAATTTTGTAAAAAAAAAAAGGCATCACATATATACACATATATATATATATATGTACAGATTTCAGAGAGAGGAAGGGAAAACTCTCTATAGATATAGACGAAGAATATATATATATATCGTATACTATTTTGGGAAAAATCCCTTGCAGCTCCTCCCTTCCAGCTCCGCAAGACACTGGGAGCCGTAGCCCGAGGACAAAGCCCATGGCACACAAAGGGCATGCCAGCACCTTGCCAGTAAGGGACCAAACTGCCCACTCCTTGATTTTAAAAGCCTAGTCTTCACTCCTCCACACATCAAGAGTGCCCAGGAACAAACTTAGAGCTGATCAATACCGCCTCGGTTTTTCTGACGCATCTCCATCTGCTTTTTCCCATCTGTTGTCCCAGGCTCCCCTTAAACTGTGAGCTTTCTTGATGTAGCAGCCATCTTTTACTCCACTTATCCTGCCAAACACGGTAGGGTGCTGCCTCGCAACTGCAGCTACAAAGGTGCCTCAATATTGCACATAAATACTAAAAAAATAAGTCATAATTTCAGCTTGCTGAAAGACAGCAGAGATTTTGCTTTTCCTGACTGAGTTCTTAGCTATGAATTATTTTTAGTTACTAAATAACTAAAAAAAGATTTTAAAAAAAGTCACAAAACCCACACACTTCTCAAAAAAAAAACAAACCCAAAACAAAACAGACCAAATCAAAACAACAAAAAACCCACAAAAAACCCTTCAAAGCAAAACAAAACCCCACCCCAACCCCTCCAAATTCCTCTTACTTCTCAGTGTGCAGAAATTAAAGTATCTTAAGGATACCATTCTAGGTTGCTTTTTTTTAATCCAAAGGCAGTATCAGAGATGGGGGTGAGCATTCATGATGACAAAAGACAAGTTCATGCACATGCATAGGTGAAAACGTCCTCAACATGGGGTATTTTCGGTGCAATGCAACTGTCTTTATATGGTCAATTCAGTATATATTATTTTCTTTACATTTTCATCTCCTTTCCTCGTGTTTGCTTATAAGCAAAAATGATTTCTCTCTACATAGGAATTCCTTGTTCTTTTCTGACATTTTTGTCTTCCCACTAAATCTTTAATTACATTCTCAGTACTGCATTTCTCCTGCTAATAAAACAGCCAGGTAAAGATGCTAGGGTGATGCCTTGCAGGGTGTTTGCAAAATTCCAGATATTCTGTACAATGACTTCAAGAGAAAGTAGAAAGAGAAGTTTCAGAGATGGAGAGGAAACCTCTTCCTCTGGGCTAAATTAATAAGAAGCATTTCTCAACACCAGGCAGCAGGAGGAGAGGATGCACTAACAGGTTAGATCTAAGCTCATGCGTGAGGGGTGAAGCCCCTCCATCCAGCTGACCAAACAAGAATTGCATGTAAATCCTGCCTATTTCCTTCTCTGATGCTGAGCTGTGCATCCCTGCGTAAGGTTTCTGTCCTTTGCAAGTGAACCCAACCAAGCTAAGGGGTTTTCACACATAAAAATGCAGGTCATGTGCATTGTATTGAGTCAAAGCTGCAGTTCACCCCAGTAGAAATATTCTAGAGTTAATTCTAAGCATGTGTTTGCCTTATCTTTCTTCCCTTTAATACATAACATTCCCTTAATCAGTTTGGATTACATTAAGTATTACAAGAAAGAAACAAAAAACCTGAGAGAAATCCCTGAGAAATTACAGACTCACACAAAAAATATCTCAGCATCATCAGCATCTGAACTGTTAATACAGTCTAACATTTTTCCATCCCTGCACCTACTTTGGGTAATCTTGTGTGTCTTTATTCTCTGTATTCTCTCACACACAGTCAATAAATTTAGCAGCAACTATTTTTGTGTCATTTGCAGTGCGTTCCCAGGCTCTATCCCAAGAACTGCTTCAAACACAGAGTAATAAGGATAAAGACAAAATTCTCCATCCCTGTTTGCGTCTCCTAAAGGATCTCTCTAAGTAATATAAACGATGAGTTTACAACATTTCTTCAAATATTTAAAAAAAACACAAATTGTTCTCATGTTAACAAAAATAATTTTTTTGAACAATGACAATGACCTTTCCATAATAATATCTTCTTAAGAGTAAGGTGGTCAAATTTTCAGGCAGCACAAACCCTGTAATTCAGCCAAAGATCTACTACCATAAGCACTTGTGCTTCTTTAAGCACCTTTGGTTTTAATATTGCACATTTTATTACATAGTGTCTGTGATTCAAATGAAGGTCAGAAAATACAAGCATATGGTGAATGGAAGCAAAATTAATTACAGCCAAAATATTCACTTGCTGAGCAGACTTACATTTATCTTTTGGGTATTGTGGCTACATTAAAAGTGAATGTGCACTGCTGTTCATACACTGTTGATAAGTTAAAATCCAGGAAATAATACTTAGTTTTCAAACCAAATCCCTTTAAGAGTTGCAAAGCTACTTGCTAATTACCATATAAATAGATCACTGCAGCATGGATTCCTTTCATGCAACTCATCTGACAAAAACATTAAATTTCTCTTAGAAGGCAACAAACTGACAGCACGTCTTGACATTGAATCATATACACAGGAAGCAATGAAAAAACACTTTCTTGTACAGGAAGTACAAGCAAATGTGATATTTACAAAGAAAGACCACGATTACTGGTGGTAGTGGGGGACTTCAGGGCTCTGGGTTTGCTTCCCTGCTCCATGACAGCACCAGCACTATTACTTAGGGCAGGCACCTGTATTACATTGCTTCAGCTTCATCCACTCAAAAGACAAGAATCAGTTATGCCCTTATGTCCAGGAGGTCTCAACAGAATCATCCAAGACTTTTCATCCCTGTGCAAACTGGAATTCTCTCTTTCCTGTGGGCAACCTAGGCTTGCTTTTGGGCAAGAGAGAAAGAAAGGTGAGGAAGGGCTGAAAGGCAGAGATGGAAAATGGTGGGCTAGTTGGAAACAGGACAGAAATAGGTTCTACTGGTGTTGCCGTGAGGCCTCGGCCTGGCCGAGGTAAGAAGTGAGACAGGACTCGCAGCGAAGGGAGAGAACAGCTTTACTATCGGTGTCTGGTGATCCAAAAGAGGAAATTCATAACAATCTCTCCAATTTTATAACCTCTAGTGCCCACCCATTATACCTTAGCCAACTAAACCCCATCTTACTACTATGCCCCCAAAACATCCAACAGAATGGTCCCTTATTACCTATTCCCACCCCCTGTTAGTCCCCACCAGGCCCAGAAGCCCAGCTCTTGTGTTTTGGTTTAGCTACCTCTTTATCTATACAGAAGAATGCAAACATGTGAAGGACAAGCCGTTTTCTACTCTTAGTATTCTAAGTTACTCAGCTACCTAGCTATAGTGAAATCCCAAATATTAAGAACCCCTCTTACGGCATGACTGGGGCTCCCACATCCCAGGTGATTTATGCATACATGGTTGAGAACACTGGTGACAGGGCAGCCTTGCATTCAGCAGGGCAGTATGGACCAGACCCATGCCAGTAAAGGTTTGCATTACATGTGTCTATGACTTTCAAGGCAAATTAAGACCAAATTTCTGTTACTGACATAGGGTGAGTTAGCTGCTTCCTTTGCATCAGTTTCCTGCTTGTAAAAAAAAATGCTGCTGCTCTACCTTACCAAACAGCATAAAATACTTGGCTACCACAAGGGGAGAAACCAAGTAGGTACAACAAGCAAAGAAGTACAGGCACAGTAGAATCCACATGATGATCAATGTAAAAACAAGGTTAGAAGAGTACAGTCCCATGTAAGTGTCTTTTTTAAAAACTTAACTTCAGAGCTCTTAGAGCTCTGCAGAAAGCTTTGTATAATGTGATTAGGGGGTCTTCTGATATTTAACCCCCAGTTACTGCTATATTTTTATACATATATGTCTCTGATTAAATTAAGCTTTGTGCATCTAGACATATGGCGGCACGATCTGTACAATTATACAGATAAGGTCACATAGTTATCTGTCAACAACACTACTAACTTCAAAGAAGTTGTGTCAGTCTTCCCAGGGAAAGAAAAACACACTGATTAATATAAAGGGAAGGGAGAAAGAGAGGGGAGAGTAATTTCACAGAAAATCTTTGGTTATAACAGTGTAACTGATGGAGATTTGGATGGAGACAGAGTCAGAGAAAAAAGAGGAAGAATAACACAAATCCTCTATAAGCTTGATTTTTTAATAGACTAGTTTAGCTGCACTGTGAGGTGATGAGGTTTTGTGGGTTTAGTAGGTGCTGACACAATCTCCTACATGACGGAAGACAAAGAAAAATTAATAGTTGGAGATTATGACATCATGATGGCTTATGCAAACACACCTGCCTTCCCAGTTGCCCTCTCTTTTTATTTCTATTTCCCAGTTATGCTTCTTTTTTTAATATCCCCACGTAGCATAGGTCTACCTAATTCTATAAACAGAAAACATCAGCATCTTTCTTTGTTCATACCAAGGATTGGATATTAACTGAGAATAAACTATAACTACAGTCCTTACCTCTAACTTCCTGTTCATAAAGAGATATTACAAAGTGCTCACACAGCAAGGTGAAACACTATTCACGCCACTAAAAGCACCTAAGATATGACTGTACTCAATGCAACTGAGCAGAAGGGAAAAATGCTGCTTCAATATTATCTGCTTGGGATTTGCAGGGTCCAGCATCACAGACACATGCACTAACTCTGTTGAGAAAAAGATGAATGCAAGTTAACTGATTGATTAAAAAGTAGTAGGAAATAAAAAGGAAAAAAGAACCCCAACAACTCCTCCCACTCCAAGCCTTCACCTCATCTAGGGTAACATCACAGCTGTATTTTCCTCCCTGGCAGCTCCCTCTTCAGACCCCTACCTCTGCATGAAAGCCACGCCCACAGGTTCCACATCTCAGTATCCCTAACTCACAAACTAATTCTTCCTGACAAAGTTCAGTCTTGGAGCACAAGCAATTACTGTAACGCAGGGGCATTTGCTGACATTATTATAATAATATATGGCAGGAAATGACAAGTATCTATAGCATATGCATTGTGCATATATTTAACAAGGCTGCGACTCACTACTTGAGGTACAGTTTCACCCAGTAAGCTGAAATTGTGCTTCTGCCATTGATAATAATTCTAATAACAGTATTTGGTTACCTGGGAGTGAATGGAACAGCCCTAATTACAAATTAGTGAAGGAACAGTATAGCATATTAAAAAGGTAGGTGATTTCTTGATCAGTTCTGCCTAGTCACGACTCCTGGAAATTTATGAACATGGAAACTGGACTAACAGACAAGGTAGAAAAATGAGTTTCATAGCTTTGATAACCAAACACAACTTTGATAGCCAAAGTCACTTGAACAGGCAGAAGATATGCTCTGCTGATGTTTTTGAAAACAATGATTGATGTAATCTACAAAAATTGATATAATGTAATCTACAATCAATTTATGAGATTAGTGGCAAAATTGTTGCTGTTCCAGAATTGGATCTGGGGCAGGACAGCAGGGAGCTGTCTTTTTTCATTAGCAAAAATGGACTCACTGGCCCTTGCCATACTCCTGCTCCTCAGACATTAGCATCTACTGAAGCAAAAGTGGGGTTCAGGTTAAAAACTGGTGTTGCACTGAGTAAGTGAGGACACAATTCTTCAGTCAAGGCAATGGGAATACTCCTTAAGCCTCTTACCGTGAAAAAAGGCTAAAAATGTCATCATGGAGATCTAAAGAAAGGTTGAAATTTCTATGAGCTAAGTTTAAATCTGCTGATTACAAAGAAATGGCATTTATAAGAAATATTATACCTTTAAATGTCATTTTAAAAGAGGCACTTGATACCAGAGACATCCAGAAATCTCAACCCTTTTCAGTGCTTCATGAATAAAAATGCACTGCTAGCACAGATCAGGTCTGTTCAAGAGAAATGATAAAAGTGGATTTATTAATTTATTAACAGCAGCATTACTGAGGCCTCAACTAAGGTGACACAGCTCAAACCTTTATTCCCTCTGTAGATAACATGTAGAGATTAAGAAGGGAATTGTCTCTGGGAGGAGGGAAGTGACATGCTGGCTGAGCTCAAATTTTCTCATTTTTGGTGGAATCAGTAGTCTGGCTACTAGGATATAATTACTTAATCTACCATTTTGGAAGTGATGTTCCTCTCTCTTTTTTTTTTTTTTTTTTGTGTTTATTTGAAGGCCTTAACTCG
>VYZS01007641.1:11463-27383 GCA_013400695.1 Neodrepanis coruscans | reverse complement strand
TTTGGTATGTCTATGAATGCATGACTATGAATGGATGTCTATTAACACTAAGATGCCTAAAAAAAAAAAAAAATCAATAGCTTGCATTTCCAGAGTCTATTTGATTTGCAAACTGTCGACTGTGAATTAATTTACAGAATAACCACACAAGGTAAGAAAATATTTCCACTTACACTCACACACACACAAAAAAAAAGAAAAACAATGAGGTGAGGTAATTCAGTCCACGTCAAAAGAAGCGTTTGTGTTGCTGCTCTGCTGCAGCTCAGGAGTTAATTGAAAACTTACTCTAGGGAATAAACATGCCCTGGCAAGCAGATGGACTCAATGATTTACATCCATTTCTCCCTGTTTTTTATTTCTCCTATTTTTTCTTTATTATTACTATTGTTATTATGATAAATTCCTTGAGGCAGAAACTTTGTCTAACATGCTGTACTGTGCCCAGAAGGCTTCTAGGTCTCACTGTAATTAAAGCACATAACTCCAACATCCATTGTGCTTCGATTTCCTAGCTTCTAACCCTGGGCTCAAACCACTGGAAATATGGTGTCTAGTAAAGAATGAGTCATCCCAAAGCTGAAATTAAAGCTCTTAAAATGCTCCAAAGCTTGATTTTTAACAGTGAATATATTATAAAGAAGTCATTAAGAGCCATGCTTTTAAATAATAGAGAAGTGAAAGAAAAGAAAGTAGATAATTTAGCATGTGTTGATACAACATAAATTACAGAGAATGGAAGCCAGCTAATGTAGTAGAGGAATTACATTGTAAAAATCTGTATTAGCTATGCATGGCTTCATATCAGTGATGGGTGTTTTGGGCTGGACTCTGCAACTTTTGGTGAACTCAGCATTTGTACAGACCACAGAAGAAATGGGAAACCAGTTCCTCAGATTCACCTTTGACTGGAGAGCCCTACAATCAGTGTTTTTTTCCTCTGCAAGGTCTTGGACAGGGCAAGGACAATTTACAGGCTGAACAGCAGTGTGCTATTCTTTGTATGACATGATCTGCAGAGCTGACTTACATCACACACACGAGCTGCCAAAAAGGGCTCCATGGCCAACGCACATGTGGGAGACACTCTTCAGAAGGAGCACCCAGTGGGAGGGAGGTGATCTGCAACACCATCAAAATTCTAAATACATTTTCTAATTTGATCACTATAGCACCCAAAACACACCCTGATGAAAGACTGCAGATAAGAATACAAAACCAAAAGAGCTAAAGGCTTTAATTTAAAAACATGGAAGATCTTATTTCTGACAAAACTTATTAAGAGTTTAGCAGCATGCATAGCATCAGCTACACTGTCAGTAGTGCAGCTGAACCTCCATACTAGGGTGAGAGCAAGGAGAACCACTGGTCAAGAATGAATATATAAAGTTGTCCATTCTTGAGGAACAAATTTAAATAAATTTTTAAAAAGTAGCATGAAATGGCTCTTACAACAGCAGAGTGACAACTAAACCAAAGTAGCACTAGGTTTAGCTTCATATTGTTGATCCAAAGTCCCTTAGAAAAGTTATCAAAAACTAACTTAATCTCTTCAAATGGTCTATAATTTATCTTTTTTTATTACATGGTGGAAGGTTTTAAATGCCCTTTGCTTTATAGAACCAATGGATGCTAGTCCCTCTCTTCACCCACTACAGCTAGTGTTTAATCCTGAAAGACGTGCAAGGCTGTGGCTAGGACTAAATTGCCTCCATTTCCATTTTTGTCTGTATGGCTTTTTGCATCACCTGCAGTTCAGTAGGATTGTTAATAACTGGATAATTAAGATCACTGAAGTTTGCCTCACATGGCCAAGTGCGTCCCCTTCAGACGATCTCTACCACATCCAGCTCCACACCCACAAGAAGATGTGGGCCTGTTGGAGTGAGGCCAGAGGAGGTCTACGAAGATGATCAGAGGGGCTGAAGTATCTATCCTGTGAAAACAGGCCGAGAGAGCTGGCGTTGTTTAGCCTGGAGAAAAGAAGGCTCCAGGGAAACCTTAGAGCAGCCTTCCACTGCCTAAAAGAAGGTTACAAGAAAGCCCAAGGTACCTCTTGTCTTTACAAGGGCATGTTGTGTTAGGAAAAGGGGTAATTGCTTTAAACTGACAGAGTGTAGGTTTAGATTAGATATTAGAAAGTAACTCTTCACTATGAGGGTGGTGAGAGACTGGAATAGGTTGCCCAGAGAAGGGGTGGATGCCCCATCGCTGGAAGTATTCAAAGCCAGTTTGGATGGAACTTTGAGAAACCTGGTCTAGTGGAAGATGTCCCTGCCAATGGCAAGGGGGTTGGAACTGGATGATTTTTAAGGTCCCTTCCAACCCAAACCATTCTATGATTTTATGATTTCTGGGTGGAAAAAGGCCCTGGGTACACAGAAGCTATACTGATGGCAGCCATCAGAACACAGTGCAAGAGCAGATCACTGGATTTGGCTCAGTCCATGACAGAGAAGACGTGTGGGGATTTCTTTGGGCAAACCAAACAAAAACGTCCATAAAAATCAGGATGTATGGCAGAAAGATGAAGCACTGTTTTAGTACATCAGGGCAAACGTGGTATTCAGCCCCAGATGGATCCTACACTAGCTGGCTTTGTGAGTGCAAAAGAAAGCAAAACCCAATCTACTGAGAAGAACAGCATTCATACCAATTAAATTCTGACACTTACTCCATATTAGCTTATATAAATATTAATATTCCTTCAGCATGAAAATATCCAGTTTCTTTCCAAATCTAGGTGCAGATGTGACAGTTCAGAGATAACTTCCAGAAACACAGTGTTACATCTCTCGAAAGATGTACTGACCTACATGCACTATTTCTAAACCCGCTAGTACCTCCTGCCTTAAATACTACAGCAAATACTATTTCAGGGGTGTCAGAGGTGCCAGCAAGAGACTAAGCCAGGTGTAACCAGATTTTCCAGACACACAAGCATAAGTTTAGAATAAATTAATTAATACCAATGTGCACAATAGTGAAATTTGGTCTGTTGGCATGTTAGTTAAATTATCTCTTAAGTAATCTACATAAGACTGAAGAGAAGATTACTGAGTTTGTTCAAAATATGTTAACACTAAACAAAATAATGCAATGGTTTGAATAAAAATTCATTGTTTTCTTCAGAGCACAGAAGCGTAATAAATCAATGCAGTAAATTACTGTGAAATTAACACCCATATACATGAAATAAAAATAAGAATTTACACCTCTGATCAATCAATTTTTTATTAACTCCATTTTCTGTTTTATTTACTTTCTTCCACATGCCTCTTACGTCAAAATAACTCACTGATGTCGGGCCAACTGTGGCACCTCTGGAAGCCGGCCGCTCTGCCAGCAGCTCTGGCTTCCTCCTCCTTGGCTCCATCTTACACTACCCATAAAGGACCACAGCCCTGTGACACTGCTCTGTCAATGCAATCCTAAGACCTCCCAAGCACAAAAGTCAAGCTAAGAAGGAAACCCCTGGCTCTCCCAGCAGCCACACCAGGGTTTAGGCTGACTCGCAGCTGCTGAAGATGCTGAGCTCCAGGAATGCCTCCACTGCCCCTACGTATAATACACAGAGCTGGGAAACAAATGCACAGGGGAAAGCTTTTCTCTGTAGTCATGTAACCCCTAGAGCCACCTCAACTATTTGAAAAACATGCTTCTTACTCCCTCATAAAACTGCTTTGCAATATATTCCTCTTGCCCACTATAAAGAAAAATCCCAGTTAGCTCTCTTGGATCTGCTACACTTAGGCATCCAATTCCACCAGCTTGCAGAACATGACTGCCTTGTTCTCCAGTGTGAATGATTTATGGCTTCAAACACACTCATGTGCTGTATTATTCACTTAGTACTTGTACTTACGAATATCAGCTTGTGAGATAAAAGTACGCACTGAGGTGCAAACTGATGCTTGGCTGTATTTTAGAAAAAAATATCAAGGTAAAAAAGAGAAAGGCCTTCATGGGAGGTTGCCCACACTGCCTTTCCATATAAAGCCAGCTGCACATAGGAAGGCTGCTCATGTTCCAGTCCTCCTCTCCAGAGCACCCATAAAAACCCCAAGCCTGAAAAAGGAGAGCCCTTGCCACCCATGTGTACTTATGCTCCTATAGCAGAGGCAGCCCCCAGGGAGAGCAGGAGCTGCCCAGGATGTCCAAGTGCCCAAGTCTTGCTATCAGTGGCTTTTTAGCAGCTCTTCACTCTTGCGGGAGCAACTCTTCCTCTTTCTAAAATGCACAGAGAAAATTGCAAGTAATAATTGTGAAAGGTCTGAAGACTGCCTTCAAAGAGATCCAAATGCACGTGACACATTTGCAGTTTGATTACCTGAAATAGCCACCACAAGCTGTGCCACTTTATAAAAATATAGGAAATGACAAGATGTCTACTAAGAGGTTTCTTCTGCCTACAGATATAGTATACAAGGAGTATTGTTGCTTCTGCTATCCAGATAATCAATCAGAGTGTTAAGATTTGGCTCAATTATGATCCTGTATCAAGACCAGGAACAACACCTCAACTTCCTATTTCCCTGCTTGGTGCTTTGATCAGATGGCAACACATGTATTGGTACATGTACCCTCAGAAAGCCACCTGACCTGCATGAACTGTAAGGCAGCTCACAGTAAGCTCCAGAGGCAGGCAAACATCATCACTGCTGAGCTCCAAAGACAACCGAAAACATCCCGATTCTCCAGCAAACTCCCTGTCTCTAGTCAAGGCCAACTTCTGCCACTTCTCACTAAAGGATGTAAAAAGTGCAGGATTCTGCCTTCATGTTGCCTCTCAGTAATGGATTACTCACAGGAGTGAGATGTCAGTCTGCTGGCAGTGTTTAAACTTCCGAAGCAACACAGAAAATAAAAGCTCCCTTCTCAAATGACTGTTCTCCCCCAACAGCAGGAGTATGCTTATTCAGCCCACGTATGCAGCAAGCACAGCATACTTGGGTACATGTTAAACCTTTTCATCTTAATTATACAGCATGCTATCGCGTTTAGGGCTGCTGTGCAGAGCTCTACATGAGTTACTGCTGCGATGAATCCCAGCAAGTGTACGGGTCTGGCATGCTACAAACCTTTTCTGTGTGTGCAGAAGTGTCCTGTACAAAACAACTGGGTGTAAGTTATTGTCTTAGAGAAACTAGTGCAACCACAGGGAAATGGCTGAAAGGAGCCTGACCAGAGACCCCCAAGAGCACTATCTACGAAAATCCATTATGCTTTTTTCTCTTGGTCACCAACATTTCCTCAGGAAAAAGGCTCCTAATGTCAAGGCCTGCTCTGCAGGAGTAGACGATGTAAGGGAAACACAAGCATTAGACACTGCGAGTCCTAACTCTGCTACTTTGCCCATACGGGATTTATGAGGTGGGGAGGGGGAGAAGGGATGCAGATAGAAGAGCATCTTCAGCCATTCCAAGTGTTAAAAATAAGTGATATATGTCCTTTAGGGCTCAGCAGATTGAAGACAGTGATTATACATGCTCCATAATACTTCACCTGGGCTTATGCTTGAGAAGATCCTGACCCCTTCTTATGCTACACATTGCAATAGGATTGCTCAGCCAAATGTTGAAAACCTATTTAGTGAACATCATTTCCCTACACAAAAATGTTCCCACTGAACATTTTAGCTGCTTAGAAATTTGCAGCAGATATAAATACACCTAAAAAAAAAATCACAACCCCAGAACAAAACTAGGAGCATGACAACCAGCAGGAGCACTATGTGAATCATCTGAACTACTTTCATAAAAATCAGCATATTGCTGTGAAAAACCCCCTTGACTTTCTAGCTCCAGACCATGCCAGAGGGACCCTGCCAGCCTAGTGAGTGAGAAACAGCTGGATACATGCCGGAGTGAGGAACACCTGCTGCCAGGCACACACAGACATCCAGCAGAGCACCTACAACCTTGTGTTACATCTCCTGGGGTAATTTCTTTATTAACCTCATTCAGCAAATGCACCAAGGGCACAGATGTACCGAGCTGGTATGCATGGGCATGACGCTCCACTGCCAGCCAAAAGTACTTTAACTTAAAACAATCACTATATCTCAACACTGTACTCACAGGCTATATCCCCAGCTGTTACAAATCAATGCAAACACATAGATTTATTTTTTAAAGGCCGGAGGGACTTTTAGGTCATCTAAACTGCCTTTTTGTATAAAACAAGCAGTAGAATTACATTCAGCTACTGTAATGTGGAGCATAACTACATGTGCTGGAAAACTATCATGCCACTCACTTCAATAGTGCTTATAAAGGATGAAACACAGCTCTGTAACCTGCAACAGCTTGAATCTGCTTCCGAGCATTGCTCTGCAGACTCAGTGTTGCAGAGATACATCCCTATAGGCACAGGGATGAGGCAACAGTCAGAAGTGATTCAGTGACCCACAGAAGAGCAATCGCTGTAGTAGCACATCTGCAGCACATCACCTGCCACTGCATTCGTGTACTGATGCAAAAGAGAATGCTTCAGACACATACAAGATGCTTTAGTCACACAGGCAACCAGAAAACAGAGGTTTGGAAAGCAACGCGACACCCGTGGATCTTAAAGGGGAGCAAGCTGATAAATATGTAAATTGCATACTCCCACTACCCTGAGGCAGCAGGATTTTGTTACCTGTTTTGGGATTGATTACAAAGAAATTCTGGGGATTTCCACTTGTAATCCGGTAAGTCAGTTTTTCATTAGTGCTGGAGTCAGGGTCCTGGGCTTGGATCTGAATGACAGATACATCTTTTGGGGAGTTTTCCATGACAACTGGGTAATAGATGGGCTCAGATGTGAGAGGGGCATTGTCATTCACGTCCTCCACTTCAATGTAGACTTCAATGGTAGTGTAGAGTGGGACAACACCATGATCAGTCGCATACACTGTTAACCAGTAGGATTTGGTCGTCTCCCGGTCAAGAATATCTGCTGTGTAGATTACTCCTGCAGAAAAACAGCAAGCAGGCAATGTCAGGAACAGGATCAATGAAACATCACATCTATTTTGATTTGCCTATACTACAGAAATGTGTTCAGCATGTAACAAATGCTCCACTCTTAGAAAAATTCAAGTTGTGCAAAAAATGAAAACAGAAAAAGGAATTATTTTGTCAACCCAGATCAACAACTCAATCCTTTGTCCCAAAAATATGAGGGGGGGAATGTAGAAACATGGCCCTTCATAAATGTCCTAATGCCATAGCCAAGTCTTTGCCAGCTAGCAGAAAACAGAAGAAACACCATCATTTTCTGCTTGTGATGCAAACTTGTATAAACCTTGTCAGGGAGGGAGGGATACAACCACTGACAATGAACTGCACAAAAGAAGTGGCTTTTATTTTCAAGCTCCTGCTGGTGATCTTGCTAAAGAAAAAAAGCTTGGTGGCAGTTTAAAATAAATTCATACAAGTCTAGAAAATAGATGGTAAATTTAATAATGAGATCGCTTGCAAAAATCCTGTATAACAAGCAAACAAAAGCTCACACAGTAGCCCTTATCCCTTAGACAATGAATTTATCCTCTTTTATCACATTCTCTTAGCCATTCTCTCAGCCACTTTATCTAGTAGTGTAAGAAAATATCAGCTGGTTTCCTACCTGGTCCTAAGATGCCACAAGAGAAAGTGTGCTTGTGTATAACAGAGCCACAGAGAGGGGTCCAAGTACTACTGCTACACCTGCAGAGTTTCTGTCGTGCAAAACTTCCACTCATCTCATTTCTGCCTGAAGTGATTTACAAATGCATTCTCCTCCTGACATGAATATCTGGTTTGTGTCTGGTTGGAACCAGACAACCTTTCAGGTTCCTTCCAACCTGTATTTGATGCTATGATAAATCAGAAATTCTTCCTAACCCTGTAAGACCTCCTTGTATCAGCGTAGTCCAAACCTTCACTTGTTTAAGAACTGATCATGAATCCACAGAGGACCAAATATGCCAATACTACACGCACAATCATACCAGCACATAATAAGCAAATGCACTTTCCCACCACTTCTGTGACACATATATCAAGAACATCTTCCTCTCCTAACACAGCATTACTGAACCTTGAGAGACACATTAATGCAGTGGATGTCAAGATTGAGAAATACTGAAAAGGACAGTTTGCAGACCATCAAGTCATGTCATTAGCAGATTAAAAATGATGGAGAAATTGCAGGGCAACACAGGAAAACAAGAAACCTGAATTTACTCTCAGATGTGTTTGATGCTATCCAGAACAATATCATCAGTTAATCATTAAGGACAGAGATGTTATAAATTCAGCACTAATAAGAGATGCTAATGTAATTTTTACTTTTGGGTTTTTTTTTAAGTACCAGATTGCACTGTTTCCATGACAGCTTGAAGTCTTAGAAAAGTTTAAAGGCAGCACAGAACCCACCACATGGTTACAGAGATGCCACAGGTATTTACACTTGTCTTATCAGATATATTTTTTTTCCAATTTTATTTTTTTTTTACATTTTGGATTTTTTTGATTATGTCTTCTAATACTAGTTTGGTCAGCCATGTTGGAGAGGAAGGGGAAAGGAGCAGTACTGATTCCAGTCATGTTCAGGCTTAGGCCTTTTTCTAGTAACCTCAGATCCATGTCCTCCTGTCTCAGATGTATTTTTCACCCAACGAAGGTAAGCAGTGCAGCACTGGAGGACAAAGGCAGAGTGTAATCTAAATATTCTTGTTGGCAGCAGCCTGTGCTATGTAATGAGTTTCTGTAGAAACATGGGTGAAATATGTAGGGAACTGTGATGAAAAGGCCCAGAAGTCCAGAAGATAAATTATATCACAGGGATGAGAAAAGCCCATAACAAATGATACCCCATGGAAATAAATAAATGAAATAAAATTCGCATGGGCAAGAATAAGCCAAAAAAGATGAATATTAGTGGTATTAGAGATGATGATTTATTCAGAAGACAAGATAGAATTATTTTAGATCTTTAAACAAAGTCTGAAATAGGTAGGGGTTTCCCCCAGTGAGAGTACAGACAGTTTTAGCAGATTAACCTACATTTATGAAGCATTTATGAGGTGATAATAAATCTATCTTTTGAGTCACTCCTTCATTTTGTAACTCCTGACAACAGTTACCTTTCATTTCTGTATTTCAGAAGGAAAGGATCATTGAACAAGTCTTAGCAACTGCCAACTGCTAGACTGGTTCTTCTTTTTATTTTTGATTTATTAAAAGGTCCCAGATATGAATTAATTCCTTTTTCCTCAATAAGTCTTGTCATTTCACCTGTCAACACCACACAGAAACTTGATGAATAATAAGGCTTTTGTTCCATTTCACATTTTCCACATGGAAACCTTTCCATCACCCTGGGAACACTTTCCACCACGCTATTGAACGTTCTGCACAAAATGTCTCCTTGTTGTACACCCACATAGGGATATAAAGCTAGCACCCACAAGAATACCCATGCTGCCCAAATATTTAACCAATCTCTCCACACAGGTATGGTTGACACTTGATAGATGTCAAATATCATCTTCATTTAAGGTGTTAACCCTTAAGACTAATGACGACACTTGATCATCAGCACTGCTTCTTCATTGCTATGGCATGAATGCAAAGAGGCTGACAGAACTGACATTAGGAGCTGCAAAATATTCCCTGGGGAAATCCACAGGTAGAGTCTGAGTTACTTTAGCTGAATGAAAGTATGGTAAAGGATGGGAATATCCTTGGACAAGATCACAATAAATTCAGAAAACACATAACTTACTTCAACGCTTATAGATATTAACAGATACTACAGAAAGACAAAATTTAGTTTTCAGGACCAGGAGAGCAAAAGGGAGGAGAGGCCTTTGGGACCAGTTCTAAGCCTTTTCTTGGACAGCTTTTGTGTTGCACTTTTTCCAGCTGCCTACTAATTAGAAAAGAAACATCAACAAAGTAATGATGCCTGAGTGTAACAAATCAAGAAGAAGGAACAACAGTGGAAATCCTGAAAATTCTGAAGTAACTAAAAACCTAAAAGTTCCAATATTTTGCAGACATATTTCTGAACAAGACAAAAAAACAGGTATTCCTGTCCACTGAGATGTTACACCACAGAGGCACTACTGCATTTCTACATCAGACAGCTGAAATCTAACCAAGCAGTCATTGAGCCAGCTCTTTTTGTCACTCTCTGCCAGATTTTGCAGTATCCCTACAGGACTGGAGCCAGCACCACCTCAGGCCTGGGGCAGCCTCAGAAAAGAAGCTAGACATCAATTCAAATAGCAGTGCCACTGACATACTTGTCACTGCATTCTTCCAAGTACATATGCCCTATGCAATTCGCCAAACACCATGGTGCATTATGAACACTATGTAAGTGAAAAACAACAACAGAGAGCATTAGCTGCTGATCAAAATCCTGAGCACATGTAAATGTAAATTAAGTGCAGCCCTTGGGCTTGGCAATATGCCAGCAATGTGAAGGTTGTGTGCTTGTTTCTCTTTAAGGTTTGTTTTCCCTCTTTCCCTGACAAAATAATGGGCTAATATTTTCTGTATGGCTCCTGCAATTGGACACAATGAGACACTGCATTATGAAGGATGAAGCCAAAAAAAAAAGGGTAAGAAACTAGTGGCTCTTAAAAGTGAACAAAGAATCAGCAAACTGGATTTCCCTCTTTCCTCTCCCACTGATTTGCTGTACATCTGTCAGCTGACCACTTCAAATGATGTGATCCACTCAAAAATTATCTGAAAGTTATGTATTTACTATAGTGATGAGAAATTTGAGAGGCTCTTAAAACAAAAGGTTTAGAGAAAAGCATTATTTCTTTCATCACCTCTTTTTTGCCCCCCGTTTGTTTACTTTACACATTTGACAGTACTGTGTATGTAGGTAGTGTGATGGATGGACCTGTCACAGCTCTCTAAGAGAATGTTTACTGGAGCTGTCAACCCGGGTGTTTACATAGGTGCCCATTGCCATGGATATCTGCTACAAACATACGTTCCTCCTAAAAGTCAGATCATTCTTCATGAATACCTTCAACAGCACGAACTCTGAAAGGAGTTCAATTCTGTCTAGTTTTTTCAAGGCAAGATTAAAAGACAACTTGGTGGTCTGTAAGAAGCTGTGCATGGTGAACTCAGAAAAGAGTTACAAAGCTTTTTAATCTAGCTGAGAAAAGCAAACCGAAGTCTGATGGTTGGAAGTCAATGGCAGAAAAAGACAAAAGTAAATACTCAACACAGAGGACATCTGGCAGGAGAAATTACTTGTCATGGACAGGCCAGAATCTCCCATCATTTGGCACCTTAGTACTGGGACATGACAATATAACCTATTCTTCTATCCAAGTTATTGTCTTAGCTGCAAAAACTAATGTAGCACATGATTTTGCTGAGTGGCTCAGTAGCCTGTGTGATAAAAGCTGCCAGTGTAAGTTAGTCATACTCTCAACAAATGATGAACAAGATGCGAGGAAAGGGGACTGACTAGGAAGTATCTGCTGTTCTTCAAAAAACTTCTATCACACATAAAGACAACAGAAAAATCTCTCAGTTCTCTCTTTTTCAAAACACTGCAATAGCTTCACAGGAGCACATTTTGCTTAATACCATCAGCTTAACTGAGATCAATTGAGAAGAGTTTCAATGATAAGATGTTGCTTGTTCTCCTCAACCTTTTTCAGGAGTATGAGCTAATTGCAAAAACGTGCAACTCAGACTGGGCAATCAGGAAAGGTCAGACAAGATGAACAGCCCACTGAGTCTGACCCAGGAGTGGCCATAGAGGAGGGCAGGAGTGGGAGGCAAAAAACATGGGAGACAACATGCCCTCAAGCACAAGCTACAGTGTGAGATGAAGGTGACACATCTAGAGTAACACACTCACGGATCTGCCAGAGTGCAACGTAACCCTTCCCACCCAAAGCCAGTTCCTTGCCAGTGCAAATGCAAAGTTTAGTGGTTAAAGTTCCTATTAAAATATATAACCTTTAGGGTGACTGAAGGACTAGGGGTAATGGATGCACCTTCCTAACTCTAGACCCTGAGCCACCAGCAAACTCACTCAATACGTCCAAGCGCCACATCAGCTTCCGCCATGAAATTCTAGAAAAACAAACTTCCAGAATCCGTGTCTGCCTCTCCCTCCCCTTCATCTTCAAAACAAAGGAGCTCAGTGCAAAGCAGCTGCAAAGTAGAAGCTGGTTTGTCCCCAAATTAAAATGACAGAAATGAGGCCGTCAGGAACGCCAACTAACAGCGAAGTACTCAGGGCTCTGTTACATCCTTCAAAGGAAGAAACAGAAAAAGCACTGATTCCCAAATGATACTAATTATTCATGATCCTCATCAAAGACTCTGTGAGCCTAATGGCAGTAAACACAACACCTTGGTTGTCACAGAGCCGTCAGCCAAAGGTCCTTGTTTGCATCGCCTTGCTGGGAAAAAAAGAATTGGTAAATGTTTAGCTTCAGAAAAAAACAGTTGAATAATGACTTTCTAATCTTTTTTTTTTTTTCTTTCTAAAATATAGATAGGGGGAAGAAAGAATGTACAAACCTCATGCAGCTGCACCAAGACGAAGTCTTTACATCTACCTAACCATGCTACAACTCCCGAACTCTGGTGGAATCCTGCCCCCACACATCGTTCCACAGGGGAGCAGTAGAAAGATTTGTGAGTGTAAATGTAAATGTCAGAGCTAATTCAGATTCCTTGCATTGAGCACAGATGTGATTTTTGAAGGACACTTAGCTGAGAGGTATCGTAGGCAGGAAAAGTTTAAAAGTACTGCAACCCATTATTCATCAAGCCAAGAAATGTAAAATCAACCTAAACGGCAGAATTTGTAGACAGGAATATCACACGCAATTAAAGAATATTTATGATTTGAAGGAAACTAACAGTATGCATTTTTTTTTAAATTTTTTAAATCCTCCACATAGAACAGCTCTTTGTGTACAAAAGCAGAGTGCATACATCTTTTGGGAGATATTTATATAATTATTTCCATTAAGGGTAAACTGTAAATATAACCCATAGGATTAAACAATTATAGTGTAATGAAGATGTGAACCTAAGCAACAATGCCAGATCAATTCTCCACACCTGGGCTACTGAAGCCAGTGGGAATCAGAATAAACCATGTTATATTCGCCCTTTTTTTGAAGTCTTCTCAACCTATAAATCACCAGGGCCAGTTCTAAATATGGACAGCGGTATCACATCAGCTACAAACTCAACTGAAGCATGAAGGAGACCTATCGTTGCATCCCCCCCACTGCTCGCAGCCGGCAGCTTTGAAAATCAGGCTCCTTACTCTGGTGATTAAACACTATTTCAGCACTTTCATTTAAGGCCCCCTACTATACAAAGTGTGACCTCCCATTTTTATTTTATTGCACAAATTTTGTAGGTTTTAATGCATATTAAAACACAAACTCAATTCCTATTGAATCAAAAAGAAATATGCCCATTGACTTAAATGGATATAAGATCACACCCAGGAATGAGTCCAAAGGCAATATTAACTTTTTGAGGCTATACATACCTACAACTTCCTAATATTCTTATGTCTGGTTCATGTATAAAACCTATATAACAAACCATTCTTGTCACACAGCAGAAGACAGGTAACATTCCTGTCTACGGCTTAACTTCTAATTTTCCTTCTTTTACTGATGTTTTGAAATTTACTGCTACCTCAAACTGCAGTCTCTTCTGTGAATATTACTTCTGAGTTCCCAGAGCAGTAAAAGAGAATTTAAAAAAAACAATTTTCAGTGATGCTATTTTCACTGAAATTAGCCTGCAAATACACCTTTTACTATGGTATTACACACAATATCATGACCATCAGAACAAGCCAGAATCATGACAAGGACACTCATCATGTTAATAAATGTAATATATCTGCAAGTAATAATAAGTAGGCAGATAAGGTACAGGTTTGCAAGTCTTACTGGACATGACATGTTTCAGAGGCAAGTTCAAGTTGTTGGCTCTTTCTAAAGGAAGGATCACTGCTGCTGTTTACAGAGGGGCTGTAAACTACTTGCTCATGAAACTAACTACCACCATGCAATAGTTTAAACCAAGCTTGGTAGGTTGGTTTGAAATGCAATTCAGGTACATACGGAAACTCCAATTTTTAAAGACTGGACTCGATGACCTTAGACATCTTTTCTAACCTTAATGATTCTATGATTCCTCTGACCTCTAAGATCCTGGGCCAGCCAATAGCCCAGCTGAAGTCGGGGATACTCATGTGACTTAAATGCACAGTGCAATTGCAGTTCAGGTCTGTCAGGGCAATTAAATCAGTTATAATTCACCAGCATGGCTTACACGGGCATGACCTGGACACCATGCTGGGAACAGACTCCTGACTGAGGAAGAACCCTGGCTAGCCCTGCTTCAGGCTGCAAAACATAAACGTAATCCCATTTACTACAGGTAGAGGAAAAATTCAACTAATGAAAGGCAATAATCCAGTTTAGCTTTGCCCACTGCCCTCCAAACAAAAATAATAAAAATATATCTATTCTATTCATTTTTATAACCACATACAAGGGCATTAATATTTATTAATACATTAGTATTTATACATAATAGATCATATATGTAAGCATCAGAAATATGCAGTGTGTGTATACATATTCATATATATATGAATGATGTGGTTCAAAAGGTGAATGTTGCATACTGAATTAGCAGTGCCACCCACCACAGGGACAGGGTTTTCTCAGGGGTTTGACCACATCTCCCCAGGTATCCCAAGACAAACACTAGGGCTGGTGAACAACTGTCACAATAGCAGACTTCTCAATAAAGCAGCATCTTAATGGCACTGAAACAGAGGCACATCTCAGATTAGGCACTTGACCTTCCAGGTTATTTATATTTTGAGGCGAAATTCTTCCTTCTTTACCTTGACATGACTTAAATTCAATGCTGGTTTCCTTTGCTTGTTTTATTTGGGGCCAGGGGAGGAAGGCTTACAACTTCACATCAAAATGAGCTATCACTTCACGGTCACTTACACATCAATTTCAAAGCCATTTTCCAAACATATTATCAAGACACTGATCCAGAGGCTTAGTCAAATAAATTCTCTGTCTTCTTCTGCTACGAATTAAATGAAATAATATGAGCCAACATTTTTACCTGACTAGGGTTTATTACCATTTCTGTATCTTCCATTACACCTCTCTACTTATTTAAAGAAATATTCATATTCATCTTGCCTCAATATCCTTTGTTCGAGAAAAAAAAAAACCAACAAAAAAACTCTAAAAACAAAAATACAAAAAAACACCCCAAAATGGACAACTCTGGAAGAAACAAATTGCCTTCAAAAGCATAAATACAATAATGAATAATCTCAAAGCTTAACACATTCCATCACTGCCAAACAATTAAATAAAACCCAGCAATAAAACCAGACTGAGAGGAGCCATGAAGCCCCAGCAATGACTAAACCACTGCCACATACTGCTCCTTATTGACTACAAGTACTTGAGAACCAAAGGGACAAACCATGATGCTGCTCTGACAAACGGGATGTATGGCCAGCCTGCATGGCTTGAGCCAGATGAATATGTGCTGCTATTGGCATCTCTTTAGTGGTGGCAGATTCACCTTCTTCTTTGGTCTTAGAGGCACAGCAAAATATGATGCTGTTGTGGGTTCGGAAATAAAAACCGTCCCCCCCCCTCCATTCCCCGCCGGGCGCGGGCGAGCGGAGACCGCATTGGGAACGGGACCACCGCGGGGCTGTGCCGGTGCCGGGGCTGTGCCGCACCCGCGGGGCCACTCCGGGGCCGGGGCCGCCCCTCAGCCGCATGGCGCTGCAGAACCAGACCGGGACCGGGGCCGCGGGTGCTGCCATTTCCGGGTATGCACTTCCGGCTCGTGGGTCGGCGTCACTTCCGGGCC
>VYZS01007637.1:0-11463 GCA_013400695.1 Neodrepanis coruscans | reverse complement strand
TAGTTTACAAAGCCAAATAAATTAGCATTAGAACCAGCCCGGGCTCCTCTTTCAGAGCCTCCTCTCTTGTCAGGAATATTCTTGTTCAGAAAATCCAGGAGCTGCCTGGGGATGTGACAGGACAGAATATTGTGGCATCACTGTGGCATCACTGACAGGGCAGTGCAGCCTGGATTCCAGGCTTTAGCTTGGTTGTTAAACCAAGAGGGAGTTTATGCCTGTACTTGATGACTGGAGTTACCTTAAATCATCTGGAAATGTGGAACAGCTTTCTGAGGATGGGCTCAGTTCAGACCTGGTAGTTTGGTGTTAAGAAACTGATGTTAATTTTTGAATTCATAAAGATATGGACTGTCAGAGCTCAGGCCTGAGAGTCTTGTTTAGGACTATCTCTGACTATTTATGGACTTCAAAAATGCAGGAAAGGTAAAGGTGTAATTTCACTGCCCCAGTTGAAGTTGTGAAGCAAAAGTGATTTTAAATAAGATTTGAAGGTAGAAATTGTGCTGCACAGGATGTTCTGTAAAGTTAAATTAAAAAAACCCTAAACCCACACCACCACACACTGGCCTTGTATTAGAAAATGTGGCATGGATCCCATGATACTCCTGCCAGGAATCTTGGTGTGGTGAGGAGGTGTCCTGGTCCTATGGATCATTCAAAGGCAGCTGCACAAAGGTTTGTGAAACATGGTGAAATTCTGTGTTTGCATTTGCTGCTGTGCATTGGTCATTTGTTCTTGTTCTACATGTTCAGGTCACTCATGATGGAAAGAACAGAACAGGAGGCAAAAATTGGACCCTTCCAACTTGAATTTTCCCTTCTGTTTTCCATTTTGAGCATGTTCTGCTCTCCTGAAATAAATATCATTGGCCAAAATCTGCCCTTCCCTTTGCTTGTGCCAACTTTTCTATTCATATTCATCCCACAGAAGTAACTGAATCCAAAGCAGAGTCACTTTTCCCTCCTTTAAGCCCTGTCTGGGCTGGGTAGATCCTGTTTGCAGAGAATGGAGGGGGATTTCTGGGGGGCAACCCAGGGCAAATCCCACTGCCAGTCACTGCAGGGGCTCAAAGGCAAGTGAGGAACCGATTTTTTCCCAAGTGTTTTATGTTCTTTAGGTATCCAGCCTTTCCACAGGCTCCCAGAACATGCTGAGTTGGAAGGGACCCACAAGAATCATTGAGTCCAACTCCATTTTTGCAGGAATGACTCCTTAAGGGGATGGTTTGAGGGGATATAACTCTTTCCTACAAAGACTAAATGCACATTTACAGTGCATCTGGCCATGATGCTGCTCCTTCAGCAGCCCCTCCAGCAATTTTTATTGAAGTGGAGAATTCTCATCTACAGGAAAAGCTCAGCTCATAATTAATTTACCTGTTTGAAAGCCTGTCCCTCCCTATTTTATGGTAACAAAAGTGCAGATCCTCAGGTGTATTTCAGCTCCATGAGCAAACTCTCCCTGTGCTGGCAGTGCCAGGGAGTTCCCTGCCCAAACTCTGTGTTTTGGGCACACTTTTACCAGTGGTGTGTGTTGTGTTCTCACACAGCCAGAAAGTCAGCTCTGCTCCTGTGGGAGTGATGACACACCTCCACCAAAATATTGAACTCAACAGGAGGGGATTTGGAACTTGTTCTCAGGTGGTTTTATTCTCCTTGCCACCAAAGAATTTGCTGTAATTCAGTTGTGGCCACCTCAGGTTTCTGGCTGTGGCTCTGTTCTGTTCTCAGTTACCTCTGCCCGTGGTCCTGCCTGGGTTTGGGGGGTTGAGGAGCAGTGGGAGGTTAGAGAGGGGTCTGTGCTTGAAAATATTAATTAGTCAGTGTTTCCTCCTTCAGGTGTTCTGAGCCCAAACACATTTGCTTTCTGCTGAGTCCTGAACACCCTCAGTGCAAAGCTGCAGGGACAGACCTTCAGACATCCTTCAGCCACAGGNGCTTTAAGGATGGGAAAAGCAATGGATTCCATCCAAGAAAATCCAGCCAAGCAACACTGGTACCTGCACTTGGCCTGGTCACACACCTGCATGCACAGAACCAAACTCAGGTGCATTCCCAGAGCTGGCATTGCTGGGAGGGAAAATATTTCAGAATTATTTTATTTGGCTGGAAAACTGGGGAGAGCAAGAGTGCCCTGGCTTTTAAACAGAGGAAAAGGGGTGAAGGAAGAACAGGAGCCAACCCCAGAGAAGCAAATCTATTGGCACAGAGCCTTCCTGGCCTGGCAGGAAAAACATATATGTGAGGGAAAGGAGCAGCAGGAGAATTCCTGAGCAGGACCCAGGAGCTGTTACATGGATGGCTCCCACAGCTTCAGAGGGCCTGGCACTGGCCCCTGGCCATTTGGGAGGGTTTGCTCCCATGGGATGCTGAATTCTCCATTTTTTCCTGACATGAAGATGTTCAGCTTAAACTATTCCAGAATGGAGACACTCCCAGCTCCTGTGAGTGCTCTGACCATTGAAATCTGAAAAGTTGTAAGTGTGCTACTTAAGCAGGCAGTTAGAATGTGGGATTGGCTATAATATATATAAATATATATATAAAATATCAAACTAAGTCCTGGTGTCCCCACTCTCAAAGGCACACACAGACAGAACAAACCAGAGCTTTCTCCCAGAGGTTGCAGTTGGAATCCAGAGGAGCACGGGGCAGGCAGGGAAAGAAGGGATGAGCAGGGTTTGGAACAAATGTTCTGCCATGTGTAAATCAGACAGTCAGGGAGCAATGCCACTGCCCTTGGAAGGACTGCTCAAGAGCAGGCTCTGAGCTTTTTCAAAGCAGACCCTCTGTCTTGGACAGTATTCAGTGAAGAACAAAGATGATTTAAAAAGAGAAATTTGCTCCCCCTCCCCCCCCCAAATAAATTATTCACCTGGAGTAACAACCTGTTCTGATTGTTCTGCTGACTTGTGTGGGCTCTGAACCAAAGTTGTGTTCAGCAGGAGTCAGGATGGCTCTGACCATATTAATTAGATCAATTACTTTGATACACACAACTTCCCTATGCAGTTGCTTTCATTTCTCTAATTTAGGTTTTAATTAATTGCTTTTCCACCAGAGATTGATTCAGTACTTGCTTTGCAGACCATCATTTACAGGCACGTGGGGAACAGAGCTGGGGCAGGAGGGAAGGCTGGAAGGGAAGGGACCTTCCTGGGATGGAGCACTGGAATGTGGAGCATCCCTTTAGTGGAGGAACTGAACATCCTGCATTTCTCCTGATCTCACTGCATGCCCAAGCTGCTCAGCACCTCAGAGGATCAAACACTTCCATATATCAGATTGTGCCTCTGTTCTTTCCAGACAGTTTTCCACTTTTAATTTTCCTTCTCCCCTTCCTTGTTTCATAATTTTTTTTCATCTCATACTAAGTACAGACTTTTTTGTTTTAGGGATGCTCAGTATTTATATCTTTTTCTCTTGTTCCTCATCCCAATCAAGCAGAACCTTTATCTCATGTTCATAACTTGTTTTTACTGGTTAAATATGATTGAAGAATTGTTTTACACTCATTGACTGTTACACATCAGAGACTGATCTGTGGCTTCATTAACTGATTGTGTTTCCATGGATCTTTGTATTCCTGCACGATCTGAGAGCTGCTACTACAAAGTGAAGCAAGCCTTCCCTTATCAGTCCTGATTTTAAAGCATGGACTCATTGTTTGATCTGGCACATTCAATTTCAGTGCTCTGAGGTTTAGAGAAGCTGTTTCTAACATAAAGCCTTATTTTTCTAATTATTCTTATTATTCCAATATAAAGCTTATTATTACAGCACCCTCGTGCTGTACATATTTTACTTGGACGTTTCACATGTGCCCCAAAACTTGAGGAAAGTAAGCAAAGCATAGGAGGTGGTGAAGCACAACACTCTGATTATGGTTCCTTTCATCCCAACCTAGAGAACTCCTATTAAACCGATTATTTGATATCCCAGACTTTCTAAACCGAAGATTCACTTCTAGATCCGAAGTGAAAAGGGAAAGGACACCGCTTTTCGTTTCCCAGGAAAGAAAGAAGAAAGAAACAGTCGACTGACCCAAGGCAGCATCCAACAACTGACCCAACACTTAACTGCTGCGGGAGGATCCTCCGAGCACCAAAGGCTCCTGCCCTGTAAAACGGGGACACTTCCCTCCGCACAGGGACCTGCCAAAACCCCCAACCAGCCAAACGTGTCCTCGCACGAGCCCGGGGTGCCCTGGTACCTGTGGAAGTGGCTTGCCCGGGTTTCCTCATCCACTCGTAGGAGCTGTGCCTGTGGCTGCTGGGGGAGCTGTGCTGGGCACTGGGGGGCTGTGCAGGTGCCCCCCCGGGCTGCAGGGAGCTGAACTCGGCAGGGCTGTAGGAGCTGCTGAGCTGGGCAGTGCCCGTGCTCGAAGGGCCTGGCCCGTAGTTCCAGTCCTCCCTCTGCGGGCCATAGTGGGACCCCCAGGCTGCCGCCTGCCCGGGGGGGTCCAGGGCTGGCCCGGGCTGGTATCCCATGTACTCGGGGTAGGCTGGAGCACACACGAAGCTCTGGCCGGGCACGTTGTTGCTGGTGCACCTTGCGGGTCCTGGATACATGCTGCTGTCTTTATCCAAAAGGTAACTCACGTACATGATGCTCAGGGCCGGGCCATCCTGCTCCTCGCAGGGTTTGTTTGATCTCCCTTCCCCTCCTCTTTCTTTCTCTCTTTTCTAGCCCTGCCTGGCTCTATAAATGACTCACTGGAGCCCTGATGTCCCTTTACTACACATGATTAACAATGGTTTTACCAGGTGCTGGTGCTAACAGTTTCCTAAGGTCCTGCCTGATGTCACAGATAACTGCCTGCCCCAAAATTACATTTGCATTCAAATGAAGGGCTGACCATGCAGGCAACCCCACCTTGCTGCTAGTTCCAGGGCTTCCTTTCTCACAGATCCTCGGGGATGGCCAGCCCCGTTCGCTGCTCTGGGAATGCGGTTTGCAATCCCCTGCTCTCCGGGCAGAGCTGTGCCCGTGGTTATCCAGAACCGTCCACACACCACAAGCAGAATTTTCTTTGAGAGCTCCAAGTCAGAATCTCACTGTAGGCACCCGGGTTATAGTTCCTTAAAGCGAGTTCTCTATATTATTGTTTTAAACCAACCCCAAAGGACCAGCTCAGTGTCTCACTGCAGCTCTTACCCGGTTTCTCACAGGAACACTCTTGACTGCAGCTCTTAGTCTGTGTGGGAGAGCACTTAAAACCAGTAATGCTGGTGATTTTAACATTACAAAGGCTATACGAGGAGTCTCGTAGTCGTTTTGAGCATTTGTTCATCCCGATAGTCGGGTTGATGTGAGCGAGCCTATTCATGAGCTGCTCGCCACCGATTGAAGTTCCCTGTCCCAACTTCCACCCTTAACAGAAAGAGGATCTGTTACTGAGGGAATGCAAACTTTGCCACTTTCCCTGTGCTCGTGTCTTGTTTGTGATATTGAAATGAGTGGGAGTTTTCCCTGAAGGTTTTTCTCTTCTCGTTGCTGTGCTTGCTCACAATAGGTAACGTCTTTTCTTGGAAATCTGGGAACAAATGAGGGCTTTTTAGCTCGGAAAAGCAGTTTTCTAACTTTCAGGAGCAATCTTGTGTTTGTAACAAATCCCTACGAGATCCTCTGTAACCAGGAGCAAGGAGAGAAAGTGTGAATTGGAGGTTTTTTTAATGAGATAGATACCTTAGCATTGTCTCTTAGTGGGAGTTCACCCTCTTCTCATTCCCGTTCCTTTAACGATGTGATACTTAATTGCACCTTTATTAATGATCCAACTTGTAAAAGGTTTTTTTTCCCCTTAAACAGGTGCAAAGTCTAATGAGTTTTTTCTTTGTTCCGAGGTGTATTTTTTCTCTGAGAATCCTTTGCACTTTAACACCATTAAACCGAGAGGTTCTCAGGAGGAAGGAATCCCTTGCACACCTGACAGCACCATCGCTCCCTTCAGCGAGAGGATGTTCCTCGGGCTGCATTCACAACGTGGGCTCTGGAAAAAGCTTTTCTTACTCATCATTTCAGGGCTGGCTGCAAAAGCACAACTACCTGCTCTGAGTATTGAAGCAGTGCCATATGTGCACTTGGGTAAAACTTGGGTGAAACCGCCCTGTTACTTCTTGAGTTTTTGGAGGCTGAAATTCTGCTGATATAATGGCTGGAAGGTATTTTAAAAATCATTAGCTGGGGGGAAGTCGGCAGAAACTTGTTCTTCTGCCGGCATATGTGAGTTTTTGGGTTGCAATTCACACTTGTGTGACAGCTGGCCACTTAAAATGGCCAAGCAGAGCTGCTGCTTTGGACTTCTCACATCCAGGGAAGTCACTGCTCAGGACATCACGGATCTCAAGTGCTCAGTTCTCCCGCACCAGCAAAATAAATCAGTCATTAATTAATTAGGTGTCTCTGGACAAGTGTCTGCAGCTGCCAACACAGTGTGATTTCAGTGGAATAGTTGCTTTTTCAAGCAGAGTGTTTCCTCCCGTTCTCACTCATTTAGAGCTGTGGTTGCTTGGTGCCTCCCAACTTCAGACTGGGCTGAAATGGTTACACAGAAAAATTCTTACAGCTTTGTGTTGTAACTTGATTTCATTTCCTCTCCTCCTCTTCAGAACTGTTGAAGGCTCATCCTTGGAGGCATTTCAGTGCCTCCCCTGGGTGCAGGTGTCCCAATAAATCAGCCAGAGGAAGAGGCAGCGCTGCTGCTTTGCAGTAACTGTGTGCACAAGGTTCCAATTATATTCATTGCACTAAACTTTCCCTGCAGGCTTCCTCTGCCTGGTGGAGCCCAGCACAGGGCTCTGCACCAGGGCCTTACATGCCTTAGGTCCCTGTTCAGGAATGTGGGAGACACCAACCAAAGCCATGGATTCATTCTCTGTCCATTGACACAGGAGAAACATTTTGATCAGTGTTTTCATAACGGTGTAACTTGGCTCATGAAGGCACTGAAAGGAGTAAAAGTGAGATTATTTATATTTATATATATTCCATATTCATAGATGTTAAATTATGTATTTTATATAGGATTAATTTATTATTTTTGTATGTATTAAAATGACATAAAAATAACTTTTGATGCTTTCAGCCAATCAGGTACATAATCACATGGAAGGAGACTGTTTTCCTTGTTCTCTGCTGCCTAAAAAAAGTCCTTTACAGCCTCTGATGGTTAAAGTGACAGTGCTTTCCCCTCTGCCCACATGCTGTGCCCACTAAGCAGGAAACTGCTTCCCTTAGTACCCTAAGCTGCTCTGACCCCAGCTCTGTTTTGGGTTTGCTCAGGCCAAGTTTTTAGAGTTTATATCATTTAAACAGAACTTAAACCACAGTCACAGGAATAATCACAGGCTGATACATTTAAAATCAAACTAAACATTTCCATAGGTTCTCAAACACAAAAAACAAAAGGAGTTTGGATTTGGGTTGCTTTTCATACATTCTAGGAAGAATATTTATTAGTAACAGGTGTAATCCCTGTCTATCTATCTATCTATCTATCTATCTATCTATCTATCTATCTATCTATCTATCTAAAACCTGAAGTTTCTCCTGTCTGTTGATACTTCTCTACAGTGTTTGTACACAGGATTGTATTTGTGCAGCAGTTGCAGCTACTTCTTCTGGTGAATAAAACTTCAAGTTTTAGAAGGCACCAAGATGTGCATTTATGAGGGGAACCCCCCCCAGTTGCCCTCCCACAGGCAGTTTGTGTGTGCATTGATTCTGCACAGAGCAAAGCTCAGAATTTGGCACTAAATTAGAGCTTTCAAGGTGAGAGGAGTTTTGTTTCAGCCCACTTTAAAGGAAATTGCCAATATAAATTGATTTCTGAACTCTTCCTTATAGCAGCTGGGGGAAATGTAGAACTTGCATTTTACTTCCTGCATTATTTTGCTGATAATCTTGAACTTCATTTGACTGTTCTGGACAAAACTCTCTGCAATCATTTTGGTTTGGAGCATTTTGCTTTGACTGCAGGAATGAAGTGGCCGAGTGGAGAGAGGATCCTCCAGAGCAGAAACCTGGAGTAGCACAGCAGGAATCTCTCTTTCTGACTATGTTTTCCCTCTGTTTTGAAGGACAGAGCAATCTCAACCTTTCCTACCCTTCTCCTCTTTGCATCCAAACCCATAATCTAAATTTTATTAGACATACACAATCTTTCATCATTCTTTTGTAAGTAGCAACATTAAGGCTAAAAAAGCAATTAATGTGGGATTAATTCCCTTGTAAAATGTTATTCTTCCTTCTTAAAAGCATCTATTGCATAATAATAAACCCCAAACATTCTCAATATGAAATGAGATTTCTCCACTTTCTCCAAGTTGATTTGGGAAGAGACCAAGTTCAACACCTTGTAGATCCGATAAATACAGTGGTAATTCTGTGTTCTGGGCTCACCTTGAGAAGCCAAAACTTGAATGGAAATAAGAAATTGTCCTGAACTCTCAAGAGAGGAAAGAACTTTATTGTTCTGAGATGAGCCTAAACCACCTTCACCCTCTGGCCTCTCTGGGATGCATTTTTCCAGTTCTGAGTTTGAATGGTTTCCAAAGTGAGGAGGTGGTGTCCACCAGAGGTACTGGCTGGGAAAACACGTCTTTTCGGTTGTATCAGATATGGATGAGAGCTGTCACAGTCCAGGCAGGGGCTCTGCGATGCTCCAGCCCACTTGGGTTATCCCTATTCTGCTGCATGAAGGAGTCTTCAGAGCTTCCTAAAGCCCTGGCTCTGTTCAGCTTTTTCTTTTCACGTGTCTCAGATTGTCCCCACACCGCTGTCCTGGGCTGCAGGTCTCCTGCACATCCCACTTTCTCACCTGCAGACTGGCAGCCCCGCGGAGCTCAGGCAGATGGGATTGTCTGGGGGATGTTCGCAGCCCGGTGCTCTCTGCAGTGAAGCGATGGGGACAGCTGCTGGTCACCTGCGGCACGGCAGGACTGCGAATGTGGCCTTACAGCTCACAGCTCCGGGACTGCTGTGCTCTCTTCCCAACGGGAATGCTGTGTGTCACCTGCCCAACTGCGGGAATCGAGGTGCTGCACAGTCCTGCCTTGGGGTTTTTGCTCTGCTGGTTGATTAATGGTAACGTGAGAGCCCTGGAGTGCTGCTCTGCTGGAATCCTGGGGTATCCTCAGCGGGGAGGAACCCACAAGGATCATTGATCAGTAATTGATCATGGGCATTGATCACGATCAGGGCTCACTTAATACCTTTCCATAAGTCAGTATTGCTGAACCTCCTGTTTGGAAATGGGGCCAGTTACAAGCAGATGAGCCGAATTTCAAATTAGTGAAGTTTTCAGGTGTCTTTTGCTTGTTGGTTTGGTGGTTTGTTTTTTTTTTCTTTTTTAGTTTACATAGTAAAAGACAAAGGCTTCTTGTTGGATAAGGCCTTACATATAAACTGATGGTAACACATGGCCCTGCACAGGACCCCCCCAACACTCCCAGTCTGTGCCTGTGTATCCATCTCTCCCTCCAGCAGCAGTGACTGGGAGAGAAATGATTGTGGCCAATGCAAACAGAAGCACCTCAGTTGTGTTTCTGCTCCATCTGTCTCAGGAAGGACCTCTGGCTTTGCAGATGTTTGTGATGGAGAGCTTGCCAAAAAGCCTGTCAGACAAACTAGAAGATTTTCATGGCAGAAGCTGTGAATGAAGGGGTGCAAAGGCCAGTGGCACAATTATGAAGCAGGTGGGTTTCTGTTTTACTGCCTTTTACAGCTCTGGTTTTTAAGGTAGAAAAAATTGCTCTCACAAAAGGAAGCTTTTCTTTGATTCTCCTGCCTCCAGGCACTGCAGAACACATCCAGCTATCACAGTGTCCCCCAGCCTTCTTGTCTCTCACTTCAGGACCCTGTTCAGAGTGAGATCAAGTCCTGTGAGCACAGATTTTTCACAGGAATATGCCAGGCTTTAAAAAAACTAAATTTTAGGGAAATTTTCCATTTAAGAGAGTGCTCAAATGTCTAAAATTTGCTGAGCTGTGTGTCACCCTGGGACAGTGTTCTCCTGTCACCCAACATGGCACTGAGTCCCAGTGCTGCCATTTGACCCCAGGGAAGTGTCTCAGAGGTGATGACAGAGAAGGACAAAGAGCAGTACTGTAGTGGTTTAATCTGATATTCTTCAAGGAGTAGCTGTGCTTCAAATCTCTTTTCTTTGTTAATCAGTGTATAAACCCTTGGAAGAGTGGCCCCACCTTGCAGCTTAACACATGTGGGTGTCACTTTAGCCTTCAGGTTGGCTGAAGTAACCAGCTGGCTCATGAGGGCACTGAAAATGTTGCTAATTCTAGAAAAAAAGAAAGGAGTCTTTCTTTTCCTCACTGTAATTTTCTGTGCTGTGGATTTTTAACACCTTGCAGTGCTGGATCTCCTTGGCTGTGTGAGTCCTGTCCTATTGCTGAGCCTGACCTGGTCCTTCACCACCACGGAGAGGAAGAAACCAGAGGGGGCTGCTCAGTGAGGTTCCTCAAAGAAGGTGCAGGCAGATCCCAAGTCCATGTTCTGCCTGTTTGTTCCCCACAGGAACAGGAGGGAAACCAACCCAGAGACAAGGATCCCAATTTGGTCACTCCCCACCTGACAAGGGCAGAGCTGGGGCACAACTGAAGGTTTCAGTCCCTGGCCAAAGCCCCCAACCTGAGGGGAATTCCTGCTGGGAGCTGTGATCCTCTGGGTTCAAAATGTGCTCTGACTTTCCAGTTTTGTGTTTTGTGTCTGTGTGTGTGTTTAACACATCCCTGCAGCTGGAAACCCCCCTGTCTGCAGCTCCTTGAAATCCAGAAGAATTATTGCTATTTTTTAATACATGTCAAAGCTAAATTAGGGCTGCTGAAAGCTCTGGGGAAGTTCTTTACCTTAGGTAATGATTTTTAGAGCTCTCTGAACACTTGGACTGTAGGTGCTCTTGGGCAGTTGGCTGCTGACCACATGTATGTGGATTATTTTAATCTTAACCAGCATCAAAGATTAGGATTTTTTCCCTTTGGAAATGTGCTTTCCCCCCATTCTTTAGTATGGGAAATACCCCTGGATCTGACGGTGTCTCAGTGTAGGTGATTCAGTGATCCTCAGCTACATTTCCTACAGCTGGAGAGTCGCTCAGGAATGAAAATCTTGGGAATGGCCTCTCCAAAGTGCCATTTCCCACTAGGTGGCACTTGGGATCCACGGCACAGACAAAGCCCGATCCAGTCCCTGTGAACTGCTGCTCGGATTTGTGCTCAGGAATCGACCAAGCTGGAAAAGGATCAATGTGCTGCTGCCTGCAGCGAGTTTCACAGCTCCTTTAGTTGCAACATGGATTAAATCCCCACCTCCAGCGCGGTGTGAGACAGAATTAGCTCAGAAATGAGCCCCTCTCCAAATACCTGCATCCAGCTTTCTTCACTGCCCACCCATTCCCTGCCACAAGACCCATCCACCCACCCACCCACCAACCAACCAACCAAC
>VYZS01007634.1:2955-18597 GCA_013400695.1 Neodrepanis coruscans | reverse complement strand
CGGCCCCGGAGCAGAAAGCAGTCGCCAGGGCCGCCAGCGCAAGGCAAAGTCGCCGTACCATGGCTTGATCGTTTTTAACTTTCATTTTTTAGCCCCACGACACCAACACACTTGTACCCATGGGGTAAGCTACATGTAAGATTTAGATCAGAAAAAAGAGAAAACTCACTCCTTTCTGTCAGCTTCCTGTATAACTATGATATTGCCTTTCCCAGCATTTACTATTCTTATTAATTTTGTTCTAGGTAGGTATATCACGCGATTTAGGCAAAAATGCAGGTTTGCTACACATCTAAGTCATGATCAACAAACAGGTACAGGCAGCAGTGAATCTCTTATAGATCAACTATAATCCAGAAGTGAACAATATACCTGGACACTTTTATGGGGTGGTGGCAGAGAGGGAATCAGACTATGCCTAAAAATCTACAGCCTTCCTGGATGTCTCAGATAAGACCTACTTGCAATGGGAAAGTGAATTGAGAGGTAGGCACACACTCTCACAAAAAATCCTGGTTTATTCAGGCATGAAAATGATGTAGAAAAACAAATTAATGTCAAAATTATCTCAAGAAAAGCCATGGCTCTATTATCATCATGAAAAAAATGCTGCAATTACACCACAGAGATTAGCATGAATGTAAGCTCCATATGTACAGCCTGTGCTATAGGATTTTCAGTGTTGGACTCCTCATAAAGGCTTTACAATTCTAATGCTACTATCTTGGGGTTTTACATCAGTCAAGGAATTATACTGAGGTAAAAAACTAGAAAAGTGGGTGAGGGAACACCACGAAAAATGTTTAAATATGAGATCAGAGTTCTCCAGGCTGTTCATTACTGTGAACAGAACTCACACTATTATTAGTTTTTCTTGGTTACCATCAAAATTACACTGCAACCAACCCAGCTGTGTGCTATTTATAGAGATCAAATCATTATAAAGACATTTATGCTACAGGCAGCAGCAACAACATTTTTCCTTCCCTTCATTTTCAAGCCAATTAAGCGAGAAGAACATTATAATAACATTTTTCTTTGTTTTCCATTCTCTTTGGTGTTACAGGATAGCTTATGTTCATCGATTAAGACCACCACAAGAATTCTGTAAAAAGGAACAAACGTTATAGTGCCTTGTGAATATCCTAAATACCAACATCTTCATGTTGAGCTTTCAATTTAGTAAGTGCACGTATTTCATACTATTTCTCTCACTGAGAGGGCTTTTCCTCATTCAGCATGTTTAGCCGAAAAGCTATGGGAAGAAAATAAAAGTGTTTCATGTGTGGTGGGGTTAAGGGACGAACAACAAAGGGTGAGAAAATAGGAAACCAAAGCTTTACAGTATCTTCCGTAACAATCTATTGTGTTCAGAATACAAACTTACATGGAAGCACTGCAAAGGATAATCTGAACAAAAGTACTGCCTGCTCTCATTACACAGGCCACCACAGCACAGAGAGCAAATTTACACTAAGATTTAAACCAAAATTTAAAGATCTACACTAAAATTTAATCTGAGACTATCCTTGGCATTGAAATTATGGACAAAGCAGAAATCTGTGTTATGAAGTGCTGCATGACAAAAACTCTGCCATCTAGAAATAAACTGGGATACCTGGGACACTGTAGTGTGATATCAGTCAGCAGTATGGGAACTCATACCCAGACCTGCCTCTGATCACCTCTGGATATCAATCTTGTGGGCAGAACTCATCATCCTTAAACATAGTAATCTAAAAAGTTAGCTATCTACCTTAAGCCAGCTGTCTAGACTTTCTTGACAACTGATGAGGAAAGACAGGTATCTTCTGAAGACAATTTATCCTAATCTATGACGGCTGTCTCAGGTAGAATGAATCAACTGTTGAAGCTGCCTGTTCCTCTCCATTGAACTAAAGATTGAAATCAGAAGAGTAACTTAGACACCTAACTTCTGGATGATTGAGAGTCAGGGAAATGAATCCAACCCTACCTCTCTATTTGCCACATCACCAGGCACTACCCTATGTGAATAAAGTCAATTTTTAAGTGTTCCTTTGACTTGGAATTCTCTTCAAATCCCATATAATGTTCAGAACGATAACTTTCTCTCCTATCAGTCTTTTGCAACATGACACTAATGAGCGTGGGCTTTTACTAACCAGGGCCAGTCATTGGTTCTTTGTTTCCTATATGCACAGGCTCACTTGAAGCTGTGCTACAGCAGTAAATCAAACCAGAAGTTTTTAATTATCTTGTTCAAAGCACTGATTAAGAATTTTGTCATGAATGACAAATCTCACCCATCGGTCATTTAACAAAGCAATGTATTTCATATATATACAAAAGAAGAGGGTTGAAGGGGAAGAACAGCAGTGATACCTACTTGTCCAAGAGTGCACTCCATGCCACCAAGAAAATCTGCTTCCTTTAGCCCATTATGATTGCTGCTAATGTCATGGACTTCAAACCGCAATCGCTGCACTTCTTCAAAATAGAAGTCCACTGTGAAAAGCTTGGAGAAGACGGGATTTATACAGGTCCGAATCACCTCTGTCCTGTCAACCTGCCAAATCAAAGAGAGGTCATATGAGTGGTTCCTCCTTCTACCAGTGATGAACTACCATGAGCTCCCCAAACGCACTTTTCTTGTTTATCAGGACTGACAGCGCTGACCATGGCCCACAGACGATACTGTTTGTATTCTTAGCAGCAGTTGCCATATCTGTGCAGGGCTGACAACCACAAGATAATGCCAACTTTCATTGCCTCTCCCTTCCAGCAAGTCTTTGGCAGATATTGGTAGGAGCACAGGGCACAGTCTGCAGCCTCGTCTGCAGGGTGAGCAACGATTGCCCTATCCCAGGTATGTATCATACCCATCTAGTGGCAGAGCTAGGAGCTGTGAATAGGCAAAATTACTGTCCAGTGCTCAACTAACAACTGGGAAATAAACTATATAACTGTAAAATAACTATAAATTTACACCCCTAGCAGTACCTATCCATCAGTACAAAACAGCAGCAGAATAATACAGTTTTATCAAACTAAACTGAAAAACAAGGAAAGCCCCCCACAGTTACTCATTTTGGACAAGTTGCATGATTGAGCAGTGGAGAACAGGATTCATAGCAACACCTTTTCTTAAAAAATACATCAATTTCCCTCCCCCACTAAGTTGCATCACAAGATTCTGATGGATTATATACTGCTTTTCCCTACTTCTGGGCTTTAACTCCTAAAGAAACATCATCAAATCTATATTGCTATTTCTTAAAAAAGAGAGGACTTTCTAGTTCTCTCTAAAATATAGTACTTAGGTTTCCTATTTTTGAAGTAGGCTTTTGCTACTTTTCATTATGATGCATCATTGCTGACACCGCAAGCAATGAAGCAATTTCCTTTTTCCACTCTCTTTGCCCTGACACAGAAAAAAACTTAATAATTCTATAAGATTAAAGGAACTGATCCTGAAACGAGATAGGACTTGGGCACATCAGTCATTAGACTGGAGGTGGCTGGTGCGCCATGTAACGGACAAATTAAATTGCTCAGAAGAAGAGCGATGAGATCCTTTGTCTGATTCCTGATCAGGAACATCTGTTGTGCAAGAAATGACAGACACTTTCTTCACTTTTCAGAGTTTATAATACATTAGCCTTGCTAGTAGTTATCGGCAAGGACACAAAGAGTCAAGCAAATCAAAAGCAGGGGAAAAAATGAACAGTTCCTGGTAGCACAGATTTATTTTAGTACTCATCAAAGGTGTCAGATTGACAGCTCTGACAGCTGAAATCCTTTAGCTAATCATCAAACAGATGCTACCAGTCATCAAATAGATGCAAACCAGTGCTACCATTGCTGTCTTCTCACACAGCTGTGTCAATGTACTCTGATTATGCCAAGATGAGACCATAACAAAATAGAAAACAGCCTTACTTAAAAAGTCAATTCTTAATCTCTTTGCTTAGAATAGCTAAATATGATGGTTTTGATAACAGTGATGCAAAGCATAGTAAGAATAACACAAGATGAGAAAAGATACTAGCTACCTTCATTCAGATGCTGGTCTATCACAAAAAGTTTTTATCTCCATTTGCAATCAGTATGATTTCAATTCACCACTACTGCTACAACATGAACTATTTCTTATGTCAGATGACTAACCTGCTCAATGGGATGTCCCTGAGATCTCTTCTAAGTGGAAAGTGATTTGATTCACTTGCAGAAGAGTGGTCATCTCACGAACTAGTGCATCAAAAGTCCCAATAATCAAACATTTAAATGATCAGTTTAAGTCTTTCTTCATAGCCACAGCAATCTCCTAAACTCATTCCTTGTAAGTATATAAACCGTTAATTTAATGGTGTCATTTTAACTGCTTCATTGGTACAGCAGATCTCTGGTAGTAAACTGAAGTTTCTGCTATTGTTTCACCTCATCTCTTCTTTGCTGCTGGAATATGGGGAAAGAGTTCTCCACTGTGAAATACTTACTGCAAGATTTACACTTGTGGTAAACACACTTTAAATATGTGACTGTTCAAGGGAGTGAAGCATCTGAAAATGGAGGCACAAGACTTCACACAGTGACATTTAAAATTTCAGTCTCACGCAGTGGTAAGACATTGTTTGCTTTTTCCCACTTGTGATTGACTGACATCCTTCCCTTGACAGACGCTGTACTGAAATATAGCCATTTCACTGAATTTCCCCAGTCTACCCACATTATTGAGAAGGTACATCAAGCCAGCATGTCAGAGCATGGGATTGCATGAGAAAAATCTATACCAACAGAAGCAATGCCAACTGTTCCACAAGCAATACAAAATTCTTTGTTCCTCTCTCTCTGGGATGGAATCAGCACTGTGCAATAGCATTGACACCATTAGTCTACCTTGTCTCCAGTCTGCTTTGTCAGCATATTTCACAGTTATCCTATCTAGGTTGGCTAGAAAGTCTGGAAGAGTCCTCAGAATAGGAAGCCCAGCTCCATTTCCCTGCTTTGACTTTTGTGTAGCAGGGCCAAGCACTGATAAGCAGATGGAGCAACTCATGATGAAGAAGCAATGGCAAATGAAACAGCTGAAAATATTACCTATCTCTCATGGAACACTGTGTAAGAAGATGCTATACAAACACAAGGTATGATCTCCATTTGACTTCTGTCACATCTTAAGGACTGTTCTTTCTTGTGTATTCCTGCTCTTATATTCAATTGTAAAGCCTTAATGCTCTCTTTAGAAATGCTAGATGATCACAAAATCTTAATGAAAATTGGTGAAAATACTACTGCTAGGTGCAGTTTCATGCCAATAATCATCAAAGGGTCATGATCCACAGCGCTGCTGAGACTCAAAACAAAACCCAACAAAAACTTTTTTGGACGACAACTTATCCCAGCACTCGCAGGACCTGTTTCATTTCCATCAGAATCCAGTCTCATGTTCCACACTAACCTGAAACACAGGTTCATAGCTGTCTGATAAGATGTGAGCCTCAAGTCATATACCCTTAATCCAAAATCAGTAACAGCACTTCCATGCGCATGGAGGATGAAGGCTCAAATGCTTAAAGAAAACACAGTTCAGCTTTGTCCAGCCTCATTAATTGAACATTCAGAAGTTAGAATTTCTCAGCATGAATTCTCTCCAAAACACAGTGAGGCACACCAGCAATTATACTAAATCTCCATTATTTTTGTGGAAACCAGCTTTTAAGTCCAACAGCAGGATGTTATAAGCAGGTAGAACCTACACTATTGATTTTGTTGCAAAAACACCAAACTCTTGGGCAATCTAATCCTGGAGACAGGTAGATTTTTTAACAGGACATGGACAGGGGTCATGCCCACAACTTTAGGATTTGCTGATGCCTGACATATGAGCCATCTGTTATTTCTAGATTTTGCTAGAACAAGGAATTTCTCTAATTTATTAAAGCAGAATGATTTTTCAAAGGAAACAATTGACAGCTACATACACCTTTGGGCAGTGTCAAAAAGGTAAAATTGACCTTAAAAAGCACAGTGCTCATCTGACCCACGATCTGAACATCTGCTTCATGGTGCAGCTTTACCTGCACTTTCCCTTCAAGGACAATTTATACAGAGAAATATACTTGCATCTTCACCTCCTGGGATGGACTCATGCTGCTTTCCCTCTTCATCTCTTTAGGTCCTTGTCACTTCACAGAAGGTGGCATCCTGCTGGGCAGCCAGGATTACTTGGCAGGCCCATCTGGATGCAGCCACCCTGTGAGCTTCCCCTTGGGGAACTATGAATGACATACAAACACCAAAGTTGGCATCCACAATGTAAAGCTCCATCTCAACAGCAGGAATTAAAATTAGAAAAGAAAAGGGCTTCTTGCTTTGGGCCTTCTGAATCCTCTTGTCAAACATGTAGGAAGTTGGAAGCTGGGTTTGAAAGTTATACTCTCTCCCTACTGCTCGCATGGAGGGACAGTTAACAGAAATGTTTGCCTGCTTCCCTGTTTGCCCACCATTACTGCTGAAGAACCTAAAAACCATCTTTTCAGTCAGATTGCATCAAATTAAAGAAAGCTCAAAAGACAGATGAACCAATATGAAGATTCAGGCTTCTTATGCTGGTTATATCTTTTTTCTGTGAGCTGCTGAAAAGCAGTGAGCTTAGCAGAACTGTGATAAACATGGTAATTTCAGTGAGGAAATAATTTGTCCTTGAAAAAAATTCTCTGATGAAGTAATTCAACTGTTGAGCTCTCCTCCCATCTTCCACTCTTAGTTGGAAATTCAAACTTAGGGAAAAGAACTATTCTGAGGGGGACTGTTTTTTCTTCTTCTATCAAAATTAGATTAAGTATAACACATGCATATACAAGGATGAACAAGCATTATGTAGAAGGTTACTTGTGATCTGGTATCTAAAGCTTTCAAGTGATCATAAAAACAACTTTCTCATTTTCCCCTTGAGAACCAGGAAAATGGGGAGTTTATCTACAGGACCCGAAACTCTGCACTTCAAGGCCTTGCTCCAGCATTCAGCACAGATCAGTTTTGTGGAGAACTCTGTGTCCAACACATAGATAAGTGGTACCTATTTGCTCTCGACTGTGTTCTAGCAAACATGCAACTAGCACAAAAGCAAGACATTTTCCATTGCTCCAACTTCACACCTTTAAGGTGAAGGGCAACCAAGTGCTGTGTCTTCTCACCAAAAAGATAATTCTTTGTGGGAAATTTTAATCAGACTCATGAAATAGCATGGCAATGCTATAGCCAATAATGATATAGTTTACTCATGAACTAATGCAAATCTTTAGTCTACAGAACTATGGTCTGAAAATTTATACTGCTGCTGCAGCTCCTTAAGTGTTTTTAGAAATCTAGTTGAAGAGCCAAATTCCATTAAATAGACAGTATGTGTGCCACTATTCAGACCAAAGCATGGTGGCTGTTACATTTTTAGCAAGTTCTTAGTCCAGCAAATTAACATACTCTTGTCTATGTATTTTACAGGGCAACAAGGAAAAAACCAACAGGATGTATTTTCACTAGAAGTCATTATAAAATGTTGATTAAATCTAGTAGAATCATATTTGTCAGCTGAGATGACAAAAACTACGGAGGTGAAGGGGTAGCATTATTTTCAGGTCATCTGAATTTTAACAAGACTTAAAATTTCCATGATACAGTACCTTACATGAAAATTTGATACCAAGCAGAAAGCAATTTACACTTTGTCTGGTGATTCCTGAGGAAGTTATTAATTTAATTTTTTTTATTATTAACAGTGCTTTCACACCATCACACTTCTATGCCACAAATGAAAAGTCACTGCAAAGGTCACCATAATTTATAGCCCTTGTTTTCCATTTAACTGATGATTGAAAACATCAATTTTGGTGGAAAGAAACCAATAGGTCCTTAATCCTTTTGGGGCTGTAGAGCTCAAAGCCGAGCACAATCTTCTCAATGTCAGCAGAAACCTTTTGCTACAGGTTGGCTTGAAGAGAAGCATTTAACACAAATGGTCCGAAAATTATTTGTCATTAGTTTCTTTTATTTATATATCTATATAAATCTTAGACAGCTTGTAAGCCTCTGAGTCAGAACCATGAAGACCTGCTTTCTAGCACTGGAAAGTTAATATAACAACAGCCCAGGCCCCAAGGGGCTTCAGTCTGAATAACTGAAATTACAGTAACACAAGCATTATTATTTCTTAGTTGGAAAGTTCTTCATGAAGAAAGCCCTCCTCTCTGTTCAGAGCCTCTGCATAATTACATTTACTTTCTTAGTTACTTTTCATTGCTTACTAATTCAAATGATGGCAAACAGCTCAAAATGCTGGTAATAGTTCCTGAGATTGGTGCTAATAAAGCCAAAGTTGTGAAACCCATACAGGTTTCATTCCCATACGGGACATTCACTAAAGTGTTGAACTCGATGATCCTTGGGCGTCCCTTCCAACTCTGAATATTCTGTGAAATACATATCTATCTGAGAAATAGAGTAAAAACTCTGTACTCAAATTGCAACAGCTAATTTATTATATGTACTATGTATAAGTTCTTTGAGAAGTTCAGGGATAGAGATCATATGCTCATAGCTTTCAAAAGGAGATAGAATTGTGGTTGTTGATAGGCATTTTCCTATAGTTTATCCATTCACTCAGAAACAAAATAAAATATACCTATAAAATATAATATACCTATAACAGTCACTGCACGGACAGTATCTGCACTTGAGGACCTCTACAGAACCTTGGCAAACTCCAAGCTAGTACAGGTTTCGGAGTCTCATCTGAGCAACTCCAAGCTCTCACGCTTAGAAAACATGAAAAAATCCTGTGGGTGCAATACAGGCTAACTACTAGTGCAGGGCAAATCATGGCAACATTGAATAGTGACAGTTTCATAGGATTGGAAGGAGTGATGCTCAACCCCCATGATGGTGAAAGCAGGATCTAAACTGGTTGGGAGCCCCTATGTTAAAAGAATTGCCAGGTTTCTGGAAAAGAGACCTCTGAGGAAGCTACAAAACTTCCATTTAGCTTTCGAACCATGTGCGGTTGTTGTCATCAATTTCTTTGGTAAGTCCAGGTTTTCTAGGCTGCATAAAGATAATGGAAAGTACAAAGGTATCCCTCTTACTCACTGGCCTTAAGGAAAGCTCAAATACAAGAGAAAAAAAAACAAGTGCTTAACTAATGTATTAATGCACAGTCACACTGTTCTTGAATGTACTAGCTACCATATTTTAATTTAAATTCCTCTGGAAAGAAACACTTTCATTTCATTCAAACAGTTCCAGAAATTAGCAGACACTAATTCTTCCCAGGGTTTTGTCACAAATCCCAAATATTTTGCGCAAGAGTGCTAATTTTTAGTCACTGCAATGAAAGAAAATAGATTAAAATTGTTATCTTGTTGGTAGACTTTTATGTAATTTGCTTGGATCTCTAATTGTTTTCCTGATAATGTAGCTGATGGGACTCCAGTTACCCTTGTTAATGCTGGGAGACCTCTTCTGCCATGACCCTGTTACAGTTCTAGTTGGATGACATTGATGCAATTTGAGTAGATTCTGAATCACCATTTCCTACCAATAATGTTAAAAACACCCTTCCAAACTAAAAAAAAAAAAAAAAAAGTATTTAAAACAATATATACTAAATGATGTTTTAAAATATTAAAATAAAGTATTTATTAATAACATGCTAGTATTAATGTTAATGAATTTATATAACGTATAATGCTAAAATATTACAATACTTAAAAATTACATCACAAAATATTTTTTACATTTTTAAATAAAAGACTAAATGGCTAATTTGGCCTAGTGATGAAATGCAAAGCAACACATACTGCTCATCCAGTAAAAAAACACACATAGAACATGTGGTTATATCACAGGGACTGAATCATATCTGTTGTGTCCCTAAAGTATAGAGATGATCAGGCATTTTACAGAGAACGGGTGCACCACTGGAACATGAACTTAAACAAGAAGTCAGCCAGAGAGGTTTGACAAAACTTTTGCCTGTGAGGATTTGAAAATAAGTCAGCTGCTACTCCTGGACACCAGACCAAGGTCTCTGCTCTGTTTAATTTAGACCAGAAATGCTAACTTTGGTCTCTCACACCACTGGGGACCATCTGAGCTGCCTGACTATTCAAATGGCTCCCTCTGCATTCTGTTTTCTATATATTATGAAATATTCATTCTCCTAGAGAAATATAATGCAACCATGTCCCACCACATGACTTTACCTTTCCCGAGCATAAGAAATGCCTTAAAATGCCATATACAGCCTTCAATTTGCTTGACACATGAATGCAATGCCATAGCGCTGGTGGCTTAGGAATGCCGGCCAACCCCCAACAGCAGTGCCAGTCCCATCATGGGGTATGTAAGGCCAGGAAAGGACAGGAGGCACAGCAGTGCCTCTGGGTCACACTCTGCTGGTGTACCAGTGAGCTCCAACTGCCACTTGCACACACACACATCAGTGACTGATCCATGACCTATCCCACCCTCTTGGGTTAGTCACTATCTCAGCTCAGCTGCTGGCACTGCTCTGACTCCTCTCTGTCTGCCAACCCCTTACGGGGCAGCACTGACCACTGATAGACAGAGGAGCTGGTGAACTGTCAAACTGAGACAGCTCCCTGAAGAAGCTCCTATGAAAAGGAGGAAACCCCAGAATGTGTCATCTGCAAAGGCTTTCACTTACAAAGCACTTTAACTTACAGCCTGACCAGTCCAGGCTCAGGGATGCTGAGGAAAACATGTGAGCCACTTCTCATTTGCTTCGCGTGAGTTTAGATTTGACATAAAGCATAGAAAAGCAAAGAACTCCAGCTCTGAAATTTTAACTGATGACAAGCATAAATGCTGCAGCTTCCCTGAGCCTAATTACAGAATTTCTTCCATATGTAAAAACTGTAAAACATGAAGCTTTTTCTTATTTATTGACTTTGGGTTACGAAGGACAATACCTCTTGCACCAGCTGCTGCCCTGTGAATATTAAAACCAGTTTTGAAGAGACAGTTGCAGAACATTTCAGTGAACCTGAAAAGCACAATGCCTTTTTAGAGCATATCATTAGTGCGGGACTAATTAAAGTCTTTCCAATGAACACTGATTAACCAGACTGAACAGTGAGAGGACCATGATAAAACAGCGAGATAGCACTAACTGTCTTTTGCAGAAGTTATTCTATATTCTTTTACATTTAATATGGGAACACTCGTTATTCTGAATTTTTGTGTACCATATTTTAAGCCCTGCTAGACATCAGAAGGACAAGTCTGAAGAGAGAACATCAGATTACGTACGCACAATAGACTTGGGAAACTTCTTAGAAGCAGTGGAAATTCCTGCGAAGCAGCACAAGCATTTAATCTTATCTAGAGCCTCCAGGTTGGGCTCACCCAGGTGTTCAGGGTTCTTTTTTGGCCCCCACTATCACAGTTCAGGGTAGTGCTCATTGCTCAGCAGAGAGGTCTTTTTTTCTGTAACCCTGCTCAAGTCATGAAGTTGTCCTCATAATTAGCTACAAACTATCATTCAGAAGTGACCTAACACACAAGGTGAGCCCAAGAGGATCACATTCAGGCTCAAACTTAAGCTCACATTTCCAAATAGCTAGTTGCTCCAGAGCTTTGACTTTTATAACAGTGCTTATTATTTTAATTAACTGGAGGTATGCACAGTACTTTAGAGTGCACTACCTGTCTGTGAGACAGAGCCAGCACTCCCCAATGTGAGCTACTACTTACTGCAAAAGCTATGCCAGGCCTTTGATGCTCTTAGTCAGCTGAGGCAGAAGAATGGCTCCATCTCGATATAGGAGCCTCTGTACAGTCACATACACGCTCTCCTAGCGGGGAAGCCCAGCAAAACCCTCAAGGCCCCCTCTGCACAAAGCCAGCCGCTGAAGAAGCCAATATTCTGGAGGCCACCCCTTCCAGAGTGACGACGGCCATGCACTGAGTTGTGTTTTGGAGCAGACAATAAGAGTGCTGCACTCTCATCTGCACCAGCGTACCTCCTGCAGAGTCATTAAACAGAGACAAGTAACGATTACGCTACTCCTGTTAGAGTGGTTGGACAGCAAATAAAATTACTCATGTCAAAGCCCTTTATCTTATTCTGGACCTTATAGCCCTATTAGCCATATAAAATCGGCAGCTATAGAATATTTAGTGTTAAAGAGTGCATCTCCTGAGGTACTCAATACATCCTGACCCAGCTATAAGTAACACAGAAGGACCTCATGGAAATCACTCAGTTGCAGGAGATATCCACGTGCTATGCTTCCTGCATATTTAACAAGTGCTCTGCAAACATTAACACAAGTGGATAATGACCTGCATCAACTCATGGGATAAGGTGCTGTAACTCGCTCAGATGTGATTACACTGGCGTATGAAAAATCAGAATTAACTGTTTCATTGAAGACCCTTGAATGCTGCCTCCAAGCTGAGCCCTGAAGCCTGGATGCTAAATCTTTCTTTAATTTATATCCCAGCCCAGACATTCAAAGACTATGCTGACTGCCATTTACTATTCCTCAACATTCATTCGTGTTCAGAGCTTCAGTCAAATCTTCTCAAATTACAAGTCCCTGAGGACACAAGCTTTCTATAGAGGACAAAACAGGTCCTTCAAAGTGATAACAAAAACATTCACGTATTATACCATTTTGCTCCACTTTCAACTTGCCACAAATTGCTAGCAAGCAGTGCAGTGCCCAGCAGGTGTCTGAAAGTCAGAGCACTATGCAGTCATGTGAAAGCTCTTCAGACATATATTCTCCACACAGTTTCCCTCACAGGTTAGAAAATGAGCCTTGGGAATATAGGTTTTCACCCATGGAGTTTAAATTTCATTGTTATTTGGTTGCTCATTTTTAGTTTGCTTGTAGGAAGAAACACAGTTTTGATGCTTATTTCTGTGCAAGAAGAGAGGGTTTTTATTAAGCTGTGTATCAAATACTTGGCTGCTTTTCCCCAGACACATGATCTTTCAATGTCTCCTGGTCAGCTAAATTTTAAGTTCTTTACATTAAAAGGACATTTTGTTTTGAATATTCTTTTGATTGACAATGCAATACATGACCTTGCCAGCATGACAGAAACAAAAAATGTTACAATGGAATATTATCTAAAATGTGCCAAGCATGTGATGGTTGGTTTTTTGAAATGCCATTGCTTGGAATCCTCAGTTCATTAATAGAATGCTGTACTCACACAATTGGATTCTGCTGCAGCATTTGGCTATGAAGAAATTAATTCAAGCTTACTCTAATAAGGATGCAAAGTAATTATTTGCTAATTCCACCTTTCATTACTCCAAAACTAACTTCCAGAATTAATTTTTAGTATTGCCACCTTTAGCTGATCTCACATTCTGGGCACTGGGCTTCTACAGCATTTACAGATATGTTTCTTCTTTTCCTGATGTCCTGAAGGGCAAAAGATTTAGAAGACTGACAAGTGTGTTGTAGTGCAAGCCTATTCAAACAGAAAGGCAGGTGTTTGGCGCTGCAGTTAAGCCTGCAAAGAGACTTTTAGAAGTGTACATGGCGGCACAGGACTGATCAGGAGAGAAATCGATCCTCGTACAATTTCTCAGGAACTTACAGGTAAGTGAGGGCAGAGAAACATTAAGTGATCATTTTCTCATTGAGTATCAGTATAGCTACATTATACTACGTAAGATATCTACACTGCTTCAGTAATTTACTCTTTAATTAACTGACTATAAATAGTATTTTGATAATTTATTTATACCAAGAAAGATCTCCTACCTCATACATTTGGGTAAGTTAAGCATAACTAATATAGATTATCAGATGGGTTAATGAATTATGTCAATTGATGCAGGCCTAGTCAAGTTGTTAATTTAAGAAATTGATTTTCTAATGAAGCACTCATAATTAAAGATTTAATAATTTATTTTTAATGTTGTATTCAACTGTTAAATCAAATATGCCACGGAGCAGGAAGGCAATATACTATTACACAAGACATACACTGCTTTACCAGGATTTCCTGAATTCCCAAACCAGAAGAAACAATTTACAGGGCCAATTTAAACCATCTTGAGTCTTCCCACACAACTGGGGAATTCGGACCATGTGTTCAGATGACTGTTGAGAAAAGTAACAGATTTGTTTTGACTCAAGTCCATTATAAACTACTTTCACTATTTTTTTTCTTTTAAACATGCATCTGATGAACCTTATCAATGGGGTTGCCATTTTCTGAAACCACAGAAGCCCAACAGCTCGATCCACTACCCAGGAACAGCAGGAGAAGCCTTTCTCTGAACTACTACAAAACCCAGGAAAAGAGAGTAAGACCTTATTTGTTTCTCAGTCCAGTTACACTCCCAAGCATACATTCGGACATTGAATAGTACACAACTGATTAGAAGGAGAGAGCAAGTTTAGCTGAGGTGTATTACAGTTTTGCAAACATCATCCTATCAGATCGCTGACTTGGGATACGTTTGGTTTCTACTGCAAGCATCTCAGTGAGTAATGATTCCTGTTTTATATGGCGATATCTAATCTAAAATGATTTCTGGAAAACAAGATCCTTGTAATCAAGCCTGATATATATGCATGCTAGCCAAAGATATATAAACTCAATCTGACATGACCACAATTTTCCCTCCCCTAAGAGTGACTGCAGCCAGGGATATGCTCCATAAAAGGACCTTCTTTACTCATCTGACTTACCTACACAACCACCTCAGGCAATAAGCAGCCCAAAGCTGCTTCCTGTAAGGGCTTCAGGCTCTCCTGGAAAGTGTTATGACTTCCAGTTGCTTGTAAACAATACCTCCGCATACATTAGGTATGTACCGCACACATAAATATCAGTTCTGCTTACCTTCACTGTGATTTATAAATTGGCTGGTATATGCATAGCTGTGAAGAGGTTCAAATGTGCAGAGCATACTAAATCCATCTCAGTACACCTCTTGTCAACAGCAGGGATGCTAAATGTTGAATTTTTTTCCAACTAGTATGCACAAGATTCGATCTCAAAAAACAAGTGTTAGTCTGGTAATACTTCCTCATGTGCAAGTAGTCCACGAACCTGCTCCTGTTTCCTACTATCATGTTCTACATGTTGTAAACAAAGGCTTACTAGTGTAAAAGTACATTTCATAATTATTCAATATCTGTATATCACACCACGAAGTCATTCAGCCCTGGCACTCAAGGGTTTTAACTTAGGACAAACGAGCAAACAGAAAGAGCACAACATGCTGTGGAAGACACTGCCCATTAGGAGAGTGATCAATACAGCTGAAAAAGAAACCTAGGCCAAAAGTATCACAGCTAGATCTGAGTAATTTTCATATAAACCCCATGGAACTCACACTAAGCCCCATGACGGCCACAATCAATAGGCAGAGCCAGCAGGATTTGGTCTTCCTGGTAGACTTTAAAATTGAGCTATGACTGCAGCTATGAAGAAGCAGCTTGTAGCAAGGCAGATTTTGACGGAGATTTGTCATTGTGAAGTTCATGGCCTTCCTATTTGTGCTGACTTCGGGCACAGACACATCGGCATAAAAAAACACAACTTTAAAATGAAAACACTGTCCAGGCTGTTCTGAGAGTAAAGGCAAAACACTCAGCATACCCAAGC
>VYZS01007631.1:6148-25260 GCA_013400695.1 Neodrepanis coruscans | reverse complement strand
AGCCGCGCTCCCTTCCATCCCCTCTCGGGGCGGGGAGGGGCGGGGGGATATCTCTGTCAGACAGGGAAACGGGTCCGGCTGAGCCGTGTTGGTGGTGAAGTCAGAGTGGTGTAGAGTCTCTTTTTCTGCGGAAGGTAGTTGAGTGTGCGAAGTAGTAGGTGGTTGTCGAAAAGTCGTAATCCAAATGCATAGTTCGTAGTGAGTACTAGGCATGTAGATTAGAAGTGATATATTACTTCAAAAATTAATGGAGGAGAGAGGACAAGTCCAGTGTTACTCAAAGTGGTGCAAATTAATGGGATTGTAAAGCCGGCCTGTAGTTCCGAGTGTGGGATTTAGTTTGGTCGTTCTTCAAAATTTGTGATTTGTTAGTGGCTTAAAATAAGATCTGAGGCGAGTTTGTCTTCCTGTACTGAAACCACGTGGTTGCAGTACTTTGTCAGAACGCCATTGTCACTTTGTGCCAGGGAATATGCGCCAAGCTGTTCCGGGTGGAATTTCACCTCCCTCTCCCCTTTACAGATGCCGGAAGCTGTGCAAACTCAAGACCAACCAATGGAGGAGGAAGTGGAGACCTTTGCCTTCCAGGCTGAGATTGCTCAGTTGATGTCTCTGATCATCAACACTTTCTACTCCAACAAGGAAATCTTTCTCCGGGAGCTGATTTCTAATTCCTCTGATGTAAGTATCTGATCTCCCAGACTCATTTATGTCAGTAGGACTACAGAAATTCTTAAGATTAGTCAGGAAACGCTGAAATCTGCCTCTTGTTTTACAGGCTTTGGACAAGATCAGGTATGAAAGCTTGACTGACCCAAGCAAGCTGGATTCTGGAAAAGAGCTGAAAATTAACCTGATCCCCAACAAGCACGATCGCACTCTCACCATTGTGGATACTGGCATTGGGATGACCAAAGCTGACCTGGTCAACAACCTTGGTACTATTGCCAAGTCTGGCACCAAGGCTTTCATGGAAGCCCTGCAGGCAGGAGCTGATATCTCCATGATTGGTCAGTTTGGTGTTGGCTTTTACTCTGCCTACCTGGTTGCTGAAAAAGTGACAGTGATCACCAAGCACAACGATGATGAGCAGTATGCTTGGGAGTCCTCAGCTGGAGGGTCTTTCACTGTCAGACTGGATAATGGTGAGTATTAAGTGTTTGTGCTCGAAGATACTTGTCAGTGACACCTGCTCAGTGCTTAGGGACAGATTAAATTGGTACTATGGGTCATGTGTCACATGAGAGACCCAGCTGATCTTTCACCATTTAGGTTGGCATGATTTGATAGATTGGGGAATTGCCAACTAAATGGTGCATTACATAAAAAAGATTTAAGCTTTTGGGACTTAAACATGGAACTATTGCTGTAGGTTTTTATTAACTACTGTATATTTAGAATATGGAAAGGTAAGCCATGAACAGAGAAGTGAACGTGTCCCTAAGCTTACTCGAAATGCATGTTGGCTGCAGTGTAGCATTGCTAAGGCTGTGTCTGCACACAGAACCTTCATTTTTCCAGTGGTAAAAAACCCCACTGGTAAAGCAGTACCTTTTTTAAGAATTAATCAAAGTCTGCTCTGCTGCAGCAAAGTAAAACCTGTAAACTCCATTCTAGGTGAGCCTCTGGGCCGTGGAACAAAAGTCATCCTGCATCTTAAGGAAGATCAAACTGAATACCTGGAGGAGCGGCGAATCAAGGAAATTGTGAAGAAGCATTCTCAGTTCATTGGCTACCCTATTACACTCTTTGTACGTATCTAGTTTGAAGCTAAACAAGTACCACCACTTAAAACGTGAATTTGTGTAATGTAAGAAGGGGAGCAGTCAGTTGATATGTTGTTAGTTGCAATTCTTCTGTACGAATAGTGAGAACTACCGTGTAAGCATGTGGAAACAAAATACTGTTTGTCTCAGCACCCAGAATGAGAGTCTTTTGAGGATGGGAGGAAACCTTGATACTATATCTTATGTAGTTTCGTAACTTAAGACTTCGAGGGATACCCTGAAACTGTTAAATACTCAATTTCCAGCTTTCTAAATTCAACTCTTGGCTTTTGTAGGTGGAGAAGGAACGTGATAAGGAAGTGAGTGATGATGAGGCTGAAGAAAAGGAAGAGGAAAAAGAAGAGAAGGAGGAAAAGGCAGAAGATAAGCCAGAGATTGAGGATGTTGGTTCTGATGAAGAAGAAGAGAAGAAGGATGGAGATAAGAAGAAGAAAAAGAAGATTAAGGAGAAGTACATTGATCAGGAAGAGCTCAACAAGACCAAGCCCATTTGGACCAGGAACCCAGATGACATAACTAATGAGGAATATGGAGAATTCTACAAAAGTCTCACTAATGACTGGGAAGACCACCTGGCTGTGAAAGTAAGTTTTTGCTCTCAGGCACAATTATAGTTTCTGTGTTTATGGTTATATAAACTATTAATACACAGGACTGAAGCTGGAAGCTTGGTAAACATGCATTGAACTCTAAAACTTTGGTCACAGTTAATGCTGTGTTGATAATCTGAACAGAATCTGCAGTCAGTGCAAATGGCATGTTCAAGTGAAAAATTGGAAAGTAGGTTGCAGATAAATATAAGAATTACTTGGTTTTGTAGGTCAGTGTTGAAAAAAGGTCTCTCAGATAAAGGGGATAAGAAAGAAAGGGATATGTTTGATGGTCTTTTGTGAGCTTAAAGTGGGAATTGCTGTAAGAATGTGTATTTCCTAATCTCAAGTGTACTCTAAAGGCAACTGATTATCCTCTGGTCTGCTGGCTTGGTAACAAATTGGATCTGCCTGTGTGAAGAAAGTGCTTGTTCTTGACCACTGTCTTGACTGCTGTTGCCTAATCTCTAATGGTCACTCTGTTCTGCTTTTGAAAGTTGTTAAATGTTTATTACAGCAGCAGCCATGCAAATGGACTAAATATCTTTCCTTTCTTACAGCACTTCTCTGTGGAAGGGCAGTTGGAATTCAGGGCTCTCCTGTTTGTCCCAAGACGTGCACCCTTTGATCTGTTTGAAAACAGGAAGAAGAAGAATAACATCAAGCTGTATGTACGCAGAGTTTTCATCATGGACAACTGTGAGGAACTGATCCCTGAATATCTGAGTGAGTATATTAATTTTGGGAAAAATATTTCCTGAAATGTTAGAGAAGCTGCTTAGTAATTTTGTAGTTTCCTTTTGTATTTAAAGAAATGTGGGAGAGGGAAGATTTGAGTCCTAGACAGCTTAAGAAGTATCAGAGCAGCAGAAAGTACTGCCTAGTTCTTCTTATCTGGAACTGTGTTGAAACTAATCCATAATTGTAGATGGGCACAGCCACTTGGGTGGTGACCGATAGTGTTGCTTGAGACTGACAAAGGTAATTCTGTCACTTTCCAGATTTCATGAGGGGTGTGGTAGACTCTGAAGATTTACCTCTGAATATTTCTCGTGAGATGCTGCAGCAAAGCAAGATCTTGAAAGTGATCCGGAAGAACTTGGTGAAGAAATGCTTAGAACTCTTCACTGAGTTGGCTGAAGACAAGGAGAACTACAAGAAGTTCTATGAGCAGTTCTCCAAGAACATCAAGGTTTGTAGTTGTCTGTTTGACAGTACTAATCCTGACAGCTGCAGATCCTTAACAGGCTTGCAATACTAAACCTAAAGGAATCCATTAATAGTGTTTTTTCTTGCTACTTTCATAGCTTGGCATCCATGAGGACTCCCAGAACCGCAAGAAGCTCTCAGAATTACTGAGGTACTACACATCTGCTTCTGGTGATGAAATGGTTTCTCTGAAGGATTACTGCACTCGGATGAAGGAAAACCAGAAACACGTGTACTACATTACTGGTGAGTTGGGAACTGACATGGTCTGTAAGGGCAGGTACATAAGTAGGGTTTGCTCTCTGGGGATTCATAAATGCTGTTGGAGGGCTTCCCAGTTTTTCTTGCTTGGCAAGATGGGAGACTTCTTTTACTTGGCATTCCAGAAAATACAAATCTGATTGGAAACTAGTGAAGAATAGTAGAAGCTGGGGTGTGAGTGTAAAAGGTTTGAGTCTCTTTGGGCTATTATTAGGTGCTGCTTTTATTTCCTCTGGTATGACATGAAGAACCTCAGATACTGCTCTTCAGAAAACAAGCTGCTGTGTTAGTATTTGGGCTCAGCTGAGGTGTGTTTTTCTTTTGCAGGTGAGACAAAGGATCAGGTGGCCAACTCTGCTTTTGTGGAGCGTCTTCGCAAACATGGGCTGGAAGTCATCTACATGATTGAGCCCATTGATGAGTACTGTGTGCAGCAGCTAAAGGAGTTCGAGGGCAAGACCCTTGTTTCTGTAACAAAAGAGGGTTTGGAGCTTCCAGAAGATGAGGAAGAGAAAAAGAAACAGGAGGAGAAGAAAGCTAAGTTTGAGAACCTGTGCAAAATAATGAAAGATATCCTTGAGAAGAAAGTAGAGAAGGTAAATAATAGTACTCAGTTTGTATGTAACAAGTTTTGCAATCTGAAATGAACTTGGGGTAAATCAATTGTATTTGTTGAAATGTTTAAATTACAAATTTTGCTTTGTGTTTCCTGTGTTCAGGTGGTTGTGTCCAATCGTTTGGTTACTTCTCCATGCTGCATTGTAACAAGTACATATGGCTGGACTGCCAATATGGAGAGGATCATGAAAGCTCAGGCATTGAGGGACAACTCCACGATGGGATACATGGCAGCAAAGAAACACCTGGAGATCAATCCTGATCATTCCATCATTGAAACACTGAGGCAGAAAGCAGAGGCTGATAAGAATGACAAGTCTGTGAAGGATCTTGTCATCTTGCTGTATGAGACAGCACTCCTGTCCTCTGGCTTCAGCTTAGAAGACCCTCAGACACATGCCAACCGCATTTATAGAATGATCAAACTTGGTCTGGGTAAGTTACAAATCTGTTTTGGCTGCAGTAAACTCTGACTGTGGTCACAGACCCCTTCAGGGTGTATATGAGTGTCCAGAGATCACCTTGGTGCTTCCTGGTGGTGTGGGAGAGGGTGAACCCTCAGGTGGATGAAATGCTGTGGAGAATAAAGGTTTGGGTTGTGCACTAATGGTCCGTGTGTTCCCTGCACAGGCATTGATGAAGATGACACTGCTGCAGAAGAGGCCAGTCCAGCTGTCACTGAGGAGATGCCACCTCTGGAAGGAGATGATGACACATCACGCATGGAGGAGGTGGATTAAACCAGTTTACAGGAACTCATGAATGTTTCCTTGGCTGATATGAATAAGTTATATTTTGTATATTATGAATGTTACCTGCCAAAAAAAAATCTTTGACACTTTGTCTGCATTCCCTCTTTATATTTATTTTCAAAGATGTTCTACCTTTATTTTTGTTACATTGCTTTTTCAGCTGATGTGAGATACAAATGCCATTGAGGGAATATTTTCTTTAACACTGTACAACCCTAAACAGGCAAGTAAGGAGTAGTTAATTCTGTCTGTATTAGCTGGTTGCAGGTGGCAGGGTCTTTGACTTATTCTTAATTGCCAGAAATGTGGGAAAGAAGTAATGAAGATGGGATGACATCTGGATGTTCAAGTTTGTTTAGTGTTCTACAGCTCTTCAATTCTTGTCTAACATACAGTACCTAGTAACTAGGTATCTAGGAGAGCTGAAATTCTTGGGAAGCTTTAACCCTTCTGCTCCTAACAAGTTCTTGATGTTCAAAGTTGTTTTTTATACTGTTCAAGGATTCTGGATTGCACTCTACCATAGAATAGAATCCACTGTAAATCTCTATTGTGACTTATGCAACTCTGCATGTACAGTTCAAACCTAGAACTGTAAGAATAAAAGTGTTAAGAATTGAGTTGTGTCACTTTGTCTGTTAATACTGACACAAAATCTCTGTCCATGAGCACCAGCTGCTGACTTGCTGAATGTATATAGTATGTGTGTGGCAGTTCCCCTACAAACCAGTATCCCATTGAGAGCAGAAAAGGTCATGACATCTTGCCAAGAACGACTTCAATCTCTGAAAAAATGGTGATTTGCCTTCAATTGGGCTTAACTCGTGTTGCTGCTCAGCAGTTGTTTTTAAGTCTTGGCAAAGGGAGCTGCGAGTGTATTATGCTGCAGTGAAGTGATCCAAGTTTTGGCATGAAAAGTAGAGGAGCTGCACTTCAACCTCCCAGGAAACTACTTGGCCTTTGAAGGAAGGAGAATTAAGTTCTTAGTACGTGGCTCTGCCAATTTGCCTTGGAGATTGCATTTGCTATTTGCAAGCTCGTTAGTAAACTCACTAGGGAGAAGGAGGGGTGGGGAGGGGCAAGTTCTGAGCACCTCCTGCTTTTGGATAAATCTTGATTCTAGTTTGCTAGTTGAGTTCCTAATGTGGGTGACTTGAAAGAAAGTGAAAGGACAAGTTTGGGTGGTTTTCCTGCATGCTGATTACAAGGACTTGGTTGCACAAGTTGTAGGTTCCTAAGGAGACAGTCAAAGCAGCAATCCTGGGGGTTGCAGAGGCCAATCACTTCATGCATAGGATTGGGCAGTGGATACACTAGAGTGGATTTGGTAGCTGAACTCAGTGCACTTAGGACTGTTGCTTCAAGCTGATGTCTCTGCATGTCACTGTACTAGACTGATGTGTTCATGTGGTAGCAAATAATTCTGAATTTATATAACCCAAAATGAATATAACTTTGGATACAAAAATACAAAGCTGCTTCAGTAGCGCTTATGCAGTTGCTGAAGGCTTATGGGCTTGAAGAAGGCTCATGTTTGTCCTGCACTGCAACTGCTACACTGGAGTCTGATCTTCAGACCACACTTCGGTCAAGTTATTCTGGGATAGGGGGAGAGATTAGGAACAAACAGCAAGCTTGTAATGAGTCTTCTCCGTGTATATCAGTGCTTTAGACACCACTGCAAGTCGAGGTTTTATCATAGAGCTTGTTCCAACTATGGTGACTGAAGGTACATGTAACAGGCAAGTCATTTGCCTTCCACATTTCACATTCTGTGTCATGACATGGGATGTCTGGAATCACTTCTAGTTACGGTTGTCTCAAAGTGTAGAAGAGACTGAAGCCCTGTTGGTGAAAGTCAGAAGCACTGTCAAAACATGTATATAATCTTTTTGGGCGGTGAGCCCAGGTATTTCCCCACAGCCCTGCCTGGGGGCTGGGTGAGATGTGTTTTGAGCTTGAGTGTCCCTGCACTCAGCCAGGAGCTGTTGGTTCTGTTTCCACAGCACAGGGTGAAATGTCCATGTGTTCATTACCACCTCTTGACGAAGCAATGTCTGTGCTGTTGCCATAGTTACCAAACACAACATTGAACCAGGTGCAGTAAATGGAGCTGCAGTTACAAGTGTAACACATAAACGTGTGCACCAGGAATGACTTGCAGTCCAGTGCACGGATGATGGAAGCAGTGATCAGCAGGAAAACAATCAAGGTGATGCTCAAATGTTGAAAGCTGTCAGGAAGGCTGATTTCAGCCTGCTTTAGGCAATTGTTTGAAGGCCTCATTGTCAAAAGATCTGATTAAGTAGTACTATCCCAAAACTAAGCAGGTGCATTTTAAGGTATATGTGACTTGTGACTAAAACCTTTATGACATGTAAAAAAGTGGTGAAAATATCTTCCAATTAGTGCATTGGGATTTAAAGTGACAAAAGACTCTAAAGACGGACTTTTCCACTTGGTCAGTGATGGTTCAAGTCTTTCAAGTCTTTCAGTCAAGTCTTTACCTCCCTTGAAAACTAGTTTACCTGTTGGAGAATAATTCAGGTGAAACTTGCAGGTTACCTCCGGTATTTCTTGCCCTGAGAATGTATTGATGTTGGGAGTAGTTTCCTGCATTTCACTGAGCAGTGAGGCTACAGGTGGTGGACAAAAGGATGTGATAACAGGTTTTGCTTTGGTACAGACTGCAGATCTCCCCTCATTTCCCAATTTTTTGCTGAAATGTGTTTTAGGAGGTAGGGCCACCATTACCAAGATTTCTCTTTTTCAGTCTTTGTTTCTCACATTTTATGCTGTTTTAACAGTAGGTGGAAGTGTTGCAGAACACCACAGTGGAGTTCAGGGAAGGCTGGGTGTCCTGGTATTAACTTCACATCTTCTCAGGGCTCTTTGACCCTACGGAGAGGCTCGTGGTACAGCCAGTGCTGTTTGGGGCTCACCAGGTCCTTTCTGCTAAGCAGAAACGACAGAGTTCAGCAAAGGGTTAGGTACTGGTAGTAAAGTGTTTTCCCCTATTTGAGCCACAGGACAGTGGAGCCAAGCACTCTGAATATGTAATTTTTTATAACACTTGGCACAGCTTGGAATTTGGAAGTGATTCTGCTGTTCTGAATATGTAACCATTCCATATCCTGGAATATTCCAGGTATTCTGGATTTTTGAGCCTTAGGAGTGAAGTGCTGGTGTCCCTGTTGCTCTAGTTAAAGGCTCCCACCACTCTGTGCTGAATTTTGGATGGCAGCAGAAGAGAAAAATGGCTTTCATTGTCCTGGAAATTGCAACAGTCAATTGAACCAGATGGATTTCCAAATGTAACAAGGAGCAGAAAGAAATACATGTGTGAATTCTGTGCTGTGGTGGTGAATGTGGGTGGAAAGCTTGTTTATTTCTGAGACAAAAGTGCATCTAGAATGTTCAATTGATAGCCCAGATAAACACTGTTGTTTACAGCATCCGTGGCCAGTCGTGTGTCTTGCCAGTGAAGGGTTTTTTCAGGTATTTTGCATTGATTTACTGCTAACTAGGAAACATTCAGTCTATCATGTTCTGAATTTGTATTTGGAAGTCTTAATTTGGCAGCAGAAGCCTTGGCAATCGATAATTTTGAAGAGTCTTCTGCCTGTGCATAAATAAAACTTCCATCATGAGTTGCCTAATAGTGAGGGCACCCTAAGGAACAAGGGACCTGAATGTCAGAGCTGCATTTTCTAATACTTTGTTACACTGTGAACCTTGTTTAAGTCTTCTTTGTTTTCAACCAAGCAAACCTTATCTAGGAAACATCTGAGCAAGTCATACTGGACAATGAAAAGTGATTTCAGACAAATACTGGAATTTCTTGTAGCAAATCATATAATTAGGAAGAGCTGTTGAATAAAGCCATCCAGAGCATGACTGGTCCAAGCAGAGGCAGATGTATCACAGGAGTGTTCAGTGCCCACAGCAGCAATGGTGTAAAGAGGAGACAGAAGTGCATTATTTTGTACCAAGGTGTTATTTTGATGAAGAAGGGGAGGATGCAGGGCAGGGGGTGTTTATCTTCACACTGCAGGGGGTTCCAAGTTAGAACCCTTAGCCAAGCATTTCATTATTAGGGCTTTAAAATACACAGTATTCAAGTATATCGCACTATGTAATTTTTTTTCTTACCTATTAATGTCTGTTTGTAAATGATATTGTTGTCTTTCTATATTAAAAATATGTCGTTCAAAATAGTTTTGGACTTTGCAAAAAAACTCTTTTTTCCTGAGAAGAGGCCTTTCCATGTACTATTCCACTAGTTTTTCCTGAAAGAGTATTTAAAAAGCTGCTGATGGATTTCCATTGCGAAGTACAAGTTAGATTAGAAGATGTATAGAGTGATTTATGAAATGATAACAGTGGTAATCTCTCCTGCACAGGTTGTGTCCTACTTGCTAAATAGGCTCTCCAGTGTTCCTGCTTCACTTTCACCTGCCCCTCTGGCAGATAGTCCTGTGTGCTGGAAATCTGCAGGAAACATCCCACCCAGACACTTCTCAGGGATTCCACTGGTGGGAAACAAACCTGGCAGCACAGAACTCACTCCACAAATTTGGTGTAATTTCATTTTAGTTTAGATGCTTACTGTGGTTTCTCAGAAGATGGAACAGTTCATGCAGGCCGCAGAGGGAATGTCACTCACAACAAATGTCAGAAAGGAGCTAAACCTCTGCTGATGCACAACATGCCAGAGGCAGGAGATTTGGGAGGGGTTAGCTGTTTAGAAGATCCACAACTTACTCTCGCACCTGGAAACTCAGCCCTGCCAGTTAGAACCTCACAGTGGTATCTACATGGAACTGGAAAATGGTTTTCCAACACCAATGGAATAATTGGTGAGGACACAGCTGCTTTTCCATCAGAATTGGAGGGATCATATGAACTGTCTCAGAAATCTAGATCTACTGCAGCCTGAGTGAATGCCCTTCACCCACGGGGACCAAACCTTCAAGATCTGTGGGATTTGTGGATAACTACTACAGCTGCTCTGCTCCACTCTGACTGTGACTGCTGCCCTGCCCAGACAGGTCAGCAGCAGGTTCCCTGTGCCAGCCTTAGCCTGCGCTCACCCTCAGAGCCACAATTTCATCTGTAACCTCTCACAGGGCCAACCATTTTCTGGAAACTGAGCCTTGTTGCCAACAGCTGTTGCCTGTAAAGCATCAGTAGCTAATTTTGGGCAGGCCTTTGTGGAAGTAATGACTCCAGCTGTGTGTTTGGTTGAATGATGATGGTCATTTGTGCTCATTCACCTCAGCTGGCACTGCAGGCATTAACAGCACTCCTTAGCTCCCACCTTGGTGGTGGGGGAATGTTGAGGGAGACTTTTGGCTGCTCTGTTTTGTTTTGAAAATGGTTGGAGAATCTGAAGAGGGGGAATAATCATCAGAAAAGCCTGGTCTGGGTAGAGAAGGTAAGGAGATGAAGAGGAGGTGTCTGGGAAGAAAAGAGGTATAAGTGACAGGGTCTGTCTTGGCTGGAGGCAGGAGTGGGGTGGGAGGCAGGAAGGCTTTGGGGTTTGTGGTGCAGCTGCTGTCACTGTCACCTCCACAGGTACTTGTTCCTGGTGCCTTTTCAGAGTGACAACCCACTGCTGGCCTCAGAGTGAGGTGTTTATTTCACTGAGGATTTTATATTCCTTTTAAGATGAATCTTAAACAGTAGTACCTTTTGCATTGTGCAGAAAGGTGCGAGAAAGCCAGATAGGAAGGAAGTAATTGGAAGAAAATGAATTTGATCTGGAAGAAGTAAAAATAGTTCCTCATCTCCTATGAAAAGAATGACAAGACAGGGAATGGAGACAGAGTCTTTACAGGGTATAGTCAGATCTGCTTCCTTGTGAAAAATGGACCCAATTCATAGTTCTCCAGTAACTCTGAAAAATACTATTCCTGTTATTCAAAGGCAGCAAAATTGTTGTTTCCTCTTCTCAGTAAGCAGTGGCAGGTAAGGGTGGCAGTATCCAAATCACATGTGATGGATTGTAAGTGATTAAGAGGGATGCTCTGAAAGAATAGATCATCTGCTCCAATAAATGGCCGGAAAAGCGATCTTTGAACACCCTGGCTGCCTCTGCAGGGGAGAGAGGGGTTTCTCCTTGGCTGATTATTGTCAGCCTGAGGGTCTCATGAAGGAAATGGGGCTGCAGAAAATAAATCAATGAGAGTGGAGGGGGAGAGTCTCATCTCTGGCAACCAGACCTTGCAAACCAGATGTGTGTGCATGTCTGTGTATACATGTGATTTATATACATATATGTGTGTGTGTGTACGTACACATAGAGAATTGTAGTGACTAGAGGAGTGCAGGCCTCCACACAGTTGGCTCTGCTGAAGAGTGGCCTGGAGCCTTGCAGTGGCACAAAATGCTTTCTTTCATGACAGGACTTTACTCTGTTCATCCTTGCTTTTCTCCCATCTCTCTCGAAGGAGCAGTTCTGCAGGTGGAGGAGGCTGAGCAGGAGGGTGTGAGGGAGGGGGCAGCTGGGGCCCAGCCTATAAATCTGGAGGAGCGTGGAGGTGCTGGACCAGGATGGCCTCAGCTGAGAAGAGGCAGCGGCGGAGGAAGAGGAGGTGTGGGGCTGGGCAGCCCATGAAGGGTATGGAAGGAAGGGAGCCCTGTAAAGCAGCTCTGGTGGGGGGTGAGTGTGTGTGGGCCAAATTTTGTGAGGAGGGAAATGGGACAGAGGGCTGGCTAATGGCACAGTTTTACATTTATCCCTCTCTAGTCTGGCTGGATGTCTTGAGTACAAATATCTCTTTCAGGGTTCAGAAAAATTGTGGTGCCTTAAAAAAATTTAAAAAATTATAGAGTATAAGCTTCTTATAAAAAAAAACCCCTATATATTTTTCTCATTTTGTAAGAAGGACCAGTGAATGAAGTAAATTGCTGTAGTAGAAGACAGCAGCTGCTTCTTGTTTCTTTTTAAACAGAAGCTGCCTTTGATTGAGAATTTAACACAGACTATGTGAAGGACTGACCAACTTTTCTAGGATAAAGGATATTGCCAGATCTGGGCAATTTGTCTATGAGAAGGTTTTCTCTAATGTGCTCTCCTACCCTCTGCCTGTTTTAGTAGATGTCCAGGAAAAGGAGGATTCTGTTAAAAGCACAGACTACATAGAAAGACTGGCACTTAAATACATGGTAACTTTTCTACTTGCTGCTTCTCCACCTCCCTATTAAAATATAATGCAGAAAGTGTTTGTTACTTTGCTATTAGTCTGGTGGTGCAGCTCCCTGGGCTGGAAAAGGGTGAGCAAGGAACAGGTGTGAATGAGTTAATTCAAATGGTATCACCTGCAGTCACAAAAAGGGAAGGATGGAGAGAATTCTTCCATTTCTGTGCTAATCCCTGGGGAATACTGGGGCTCTTTGTTCGTAAGCAAACTTCTGTCTCTGTAGCAAGAGTGGCAGAAAAAATAATGATGTCTTAGTAATTTATCTGCAGTTACATTTCTGAGATATAGGACCACCAAATGCAAAGACACAAACAAAACCACAGTGCAAACAACAACTAATTTTGTAGAGTTATTTACAAACTTGGAGTAACCATCCCTAGCAAATGCAAGGTGTGCTTTGGATTTCTTCCCTTCGTGTTTTTGGGGATGAGGGGGAAGACTTCTATTTTCCCCTTATGTCTCACTTGTACAACCCAACCAACACCACAATTGTGGGGTATTTGGAAGGACAAGCTGATTTCAGATCTGTAAGCTTTGGAGAAACTCAGCAGATTGAGTTTGTACTAGAATTTCAGCTTCAACTCGAAGCTGCACTAACTTGGCTTTGAGCGGCATTTCTTTCCCTTCCTCCTCTGCAGCAGAAGTGCACAGTAGAGTCAAGCACAGAGTCTGAGTCTGAATCCAAGGTGAAGGTAAGAACTGACTCTGAAGTGTTCTGATGGTGATGGGATTCCCTGATGGGTATCCAACTATTCCTTCAGCCTCAGTAAGGAAAGTCTTCTAAGGCATAGTTGTGGTGTTAGTTTTGCATAAAAGGAAAGGGGAAAAATACACCAACAACCCCACATTCAACACTATCTTCTCCATCCAGCTCTTCCTTACTAATTTTAGCAAAATTGATTCTGGGGGGATGAGGCAGGAAAGAGAGAATTCTTTAGGCATACAAATGCTAAGAAGTGCTGACCCGGGCTGTTTCTCATGGTTAACTTCAAGAAGCTCTGGTCCAGTGGGATTTCTACAGATCTATGTGGGGAACCTCTCCTTTCTGACTGTCCATTTTGGAGGACATTGAGAGCAGTTCTGCTACTATGGCAGTTAGGGATACTGGTAACTTCCTGAATATTGTTCTGTCAAAACAGAGTGTTGGTGGGAAAAGACCTGTTGGAGTGGAGAACTAAATAACCTAATTTGTGGGTAAAATCTTCGGAATTGATGTTTGCTGGTCCATGTGAGTTGCTGTGCTCTCTGACTCAGAGAAGCTGCCTGCCAGGACCCTGCCACCACTCCACCTGTCAGAAAGCACAGGGTAAAGCTGGAGCTGTCTGCAGCCTCCTGGGAGAAACAGGGCTGGAAGTTCAGCTGTCTGGCTGGGCAGGGTGGAAGTGGGGCTTGTACAGGTGCCAGCCTGAACAAAGAACTGGTTGTTCTTAGTGAGGGTACTGAAGCAGGTTCCAGGCCAGGACTAGGGGATTTCTGGGCTCCTGGGAGAATTCATGAAGTCTTTGTGGGGATTCCTGTGTCCTTGAACTGCAACAACAATACACGGTCACAAATGGGCTTGGACTTCAGCTCCCCTGCTAAAGCCTTCAGGATTCTGATATGAGGAGCCCAGATTCCCAAGCCCTGCTTTGCCTCAGCTGCACTCAGTACTCTGGTTCCCACTGGGAAGCAGCACAGCACTGACTGGCAATGTGTTCTCCAAGCAGCTATGGTGGATCCTTCTAAAGGAGCACTTTCCCACTTTTCCTCTTATAAGCTTTTTTCCCTTTGTGTGACTGCTTGCAGAAAACCCGTGGTTTGCTTTCTGAAGGGCATGTCCCTGCACAGCTCTATTATTTTAATAGGCCCAGACTATAAGCACTACTTAGAATTTCAAATCATCCCCATGTAAAAGAACAGAAAGGGATCTGAGTAGGAGGGAAGCTCTCTCCAAACTCTAAATTATTTCCTGACCACCATTATTTAAATGCTGTTTTGGTTTACTTTCCTGGTTCTGAGGTATGTAATTACTCATTGCTGTCTTTAGAGCAATGTTTTAAGAGCAGTAAGACTTACCATAACTCAATTTTAGGCTAACTTTACCAGGCCTTTAAAAGTTAGACCAAGGCACACTTTTTGCTGTCTTTGCAAGGTGACAATCTGGTTTCCTCTCCTCTAGGATTTTTACCTACCCTGGTTTTCCTTTGATCAATAATTCATGGCAAGGTGCCTTATAAACTACATTCACTTCTCTTAAATAGGTTGTGCCCAGCCCACTTGTTCGAGGATTCAAGAAAGCAAAGGACTTTGGGGGACTGCAAGTAGGTTTTGGGTTTTACTCAAGCAGCCTGTTCTTTGTGTAGCATCCAAAAATTAAAATAGAGGTGGGAATGTGTGGAAAACTTCCACTGTAAGTCTATAACTTCGGTTGAAAGGGATTTTAAAGTCCACTGTATGTTGTCTCATGTTTGGTTTTTTTTTATGGACAAGTAAGCATCCACCATATTTAGAGATGTTTATTTTAGTTTTTAGATCCCTATGATGGTGATTCAGAAGATTCATCTGTTCACTCTGACTGTAGCTTAAATTCTGTAAATATTGTACATGTTGCATCGTGGACAAACAGTGACCCAAAGGCAATGGCTTTGAAGGATGCTGATACTTCAGATGAGGGAGAGTCCTTCTGTAATCCTCCAGATTGGCTCTGTCCAGAAACAAAAGTCAGTGAAATTCAGACAGTAAGTGACTGTAAAGCATCCCGGGGCCTTCCTAGCCAAGAGAAGGATTTCCTGTTGCAGTCACCTGAACTGCCTCCAGACACAGAAGCATTTACGACCACGTGGCTGACACCTGACCATGCCTTACTGATGAGTATTAACCCTTCAGCTCCCATGGAAGTCCTTGCAAACCCAGTTGACAATACTCCACAACCCCTACTGTCATGTCCCTGTGATGGTACAAGGGCCAAGCAGCCCCTAAATAAAAGAAAACAAGGGATTCCCACTCCAGAGGGTGCTTGTGAAAAACTAAGAATAAAGAAAATCCGCGCAATGTGATCTGAGGGATAAATCATTGATTCTTCAGAGCAGTTTGACCAATCTGGTGGAAATTTCTTTTGCAGTGGGTATCTGAACAGAGTAAGCTTTAAACAAGCTGGCTCAAGCCTGTTACAAATACTCCACTGTGTGTACTGTAAGCTCTGAGCTCCACCTGAAAAATGGAGAAGTTGTGTGGCAATTCTAGGGAAAACCAGGAAAGCACCAGCCCCAACTCCTGTATGCAAGACCTGGAGGCACTGGCTCAGTTTCAGTCTAATTTCGCTAAACATGATGAGGGGCTGTTGAGTAGGGAAGAAAAATGACCCCAAGGCTGAAATTAGCCTTCAGTAGCTACCGCTTATCTCACACCTGCTTCATGTCAATGTGTGTTTGATTGTTGCTGTGTCTGATCTCCTATAGGAGAGAAGGGCAGCAGCTCCTGGTGAATGATCTTCCAGGTTTGACTAGGAACAACTGAATTGCATCATGCTGCAACTTTACTGCATGGCATTTACCAATGGCAATGTAGCATTGGGAGAAGTTCCAAATGAATGCCTACTTGATTTGAACAATGTTTTAGGTGCACAGTCTTCATCTACCTGCCAGGTCAGTGTTTACAATGTGAAGTGGAACACATTAGATGAGAGCTTTTTCCAATCACTTGGGAGGTGCAGAAGTGGTGCCTGCAGATGGGAGATCAGGTAGGCAGCAATAATTATCTCTGATCTCCCTCTCTTGTGTTGTAATTTCTTTTATCTTTAATTTCTTTAGAGTCTGGGTAGTCCATTTATGTGGAAGGGAAACAAACAGCTATGAAAGTATAATGGTGACTTGAAATAAGTTAGCACTAACGATGTGTGAAAGCTTATTCTGTACAGCTGGCAAGATTTTTAACTTGCAGTTTTTCATAAGATAGAAAGCTATTCAAAGTATTATTTAAATTCTAGACTTACACCCTTCCAGTAACAGCTGCATATTTATTGCATATTTATTTTATTAAAGCACTTTTCTTTCATCCTTATGCTCCAGCTGGAAATGGTTTTTAATCAGCTTGGAAGCTAAGGGGTTACAGAGCAAGCTAACCACAAGCTACTGTGGTTGCCCCTTGACTTGTCCCAGAGGTAAAGGCTGCCAGTGAAAACTGTGAAATTAATTGAAAAACAAAGAGCCCCTTGCAGCTATAGCTTTGTGTGTACTGCAACTAGGCCACATATCTCTAGAACAGACTTGTGAAAAGCTTGAAAAACACAATTTTGTGATGCAGACCAGCCCTTCCAGCCCTATGTCTGTGTGGTTGTACCATTTTAAGTCCTATTAGTCCCCTGGCTGTCAGCATCTGTCTAAGGTTATGTAAAATGGAAATACTGACTTTCAAACTGCAGACAAGTGACCCTAAAATCATCTAGAGAGATTTCTTTTAAACAAGTTGTTTCACACAGCGTACTGAATAAAATAAGTAATATCTAGGAAAAAATAATACAGGGTCAGAAGGGAAGTAAGTAATTTGAAGGGTATGTCATGTGGGACAGTATTGACTCAGACATCTGTAATCTTACTCAGTATGAGATCCAAATGTGGATTAACTTCTAAACTGAATTTGTACTTTTTGTTAATTCAGGTCTAATGCAGAAAGTAACACAAAAGACCTGAAGAGTTGGGGAAGCTCTAGCAACTCCCAAGTACGTCTGAGATTCTTGATCTCATTAGTATTTGTTAAGAGGTGGAAAGAGAGTTTTATAGTAGCTGTGAGCTGGTAGCATAACTCAGGTGTTGAGCTACTCCCGAAAAGTAATTGCTGAAATTGAGACAGAAAGCAACTGCACACCTGTATTCTTCTTATGCATCTCAGAACACTGGATATAAGCCACTGTGAGAGATGACAGTTATTCTGAGAAGATGGTCAGGAGGGTAGAAATGCTTAGCCAATGAATTCAGGATCAGAAAAAGCAAGCAAATACCCAAACCATTACAGCAACCCAAGCAATCAGCAGGAGCTCTCAGCTCCCCTAATTTAGTAACAGCTGGTCACATGCGAGCCTGAAATAATATTGTAACTCCCTGTGTAAGTATTTAATAGCCTCTTGGGCTTAACGAGGCATGAACCATAAAAGCAGCTTAGACAGAGGAAGCTCTATGGTCAATAGGAAAAACAGAAAAAGTTTTGTTCAAGATACTCCAGCTTCTCCACAACACCGCAGCAGGTTACTTCAAGCAAGAGCCAGTTTGCTGCACATAATTAACACAATGACATGAAATATCACAGCAGACAACATCAGGCTTCATGTCTTATACTGCANAGACAACATCAGGCTTCATGTCTTATACTGCACTAACAACTTACATTCCAAGGTTCCTGCTCCTGAAGAGTCTGAAAAAAATCATAGGTACAGGTTTTCCAGACCAAAAACATCACTGTAAGAATTACAGTTCCAGAAACAGGGAGTCAGAGTTTTGCTATATATTTTATTTAGTAGAACATAATCCATCAAATATCACATCTACCAATAACCATCTAAAAATCTCATCCAATTTTCCTTCAACAAAATTTCTCTAGCCTATCAGCTTTCCAATGTATCTTCCCCTTTCTTTCTAGCCAACTTGATATAAATCCATCTTATAACCTATCCAGGTTAAAAAAGTACAGGTTAACACTACATAAAAGACTGACAATTACTACAGCATTAACCAGATGAAATAAATTTGTTCACTCAGTGCAGAGAACTGCAACACCACGTTCATAGAAGCTGCGGGGATCTTCCTTGGTGGCTATTTCAAAGTCAACGGTGAAAATGAGATCAGCACGAGTGAAGTTCAGATAAACTGGTAAAGTGACCTGGGGGAAAACATGAATACAGGAGTTGTGTAAGACAGTTGAAGAGTGCAAGATGTTTTTATAATACTACATAGTACTTATGAGATGGGAATTCAGGCTCAGGTAACTCAATACTCAAGATATGAGAGAAAAACTCAAGGCCTAATAAATTCACAGATGCCTTTATAGGTATAAATTCTAGTTCTGATCTGAATAGCATTAGTATTTTTGATGCCTCTCCTCCTTATCTATCTACAGAGGAAAGATCTAGTCAGGATTAGGTCTGTTTCCTGCTAGCCTGGAACTTAAGTTGCCAATTGATACTGAGAGTAGTTAGAAAAGAACAATTTGGTTTGTGGTACCTAGTATTCAGAAAAAAACTGCTAGGTATATCTAAATATCTTTAACAATACTTACAACATTTGCCTTTTTATCGGCATTTGTCTGCTTGATCCAGCGAAGTTGTGTGATGGGCAGTACAGTTGAAATAGCATTTGAGAGTGACAGTTTGTTGTTACTGCATGTAGCTCCCTGGAGCTTCAGGCCTGTAAATTGAAATACAGTTTAAAGTTCTAAGAGCTTTCATATATCCAAAGACTGTCTTCTTGTGTAGCATTTAAGGACTACAAGTACACTAAACAAGAAGTATTTTGTCTTGCAGATGAAGAGGCTGTAGCAGATTAACTATGCAATACCACTTAAATATACTGATCTGAGTCTTGAGATCTATTAGCACTGTATGTTCTTCCCTAATAACCAGTATCAAACTAATGTTCAAACAACTTCAGAAAGTGTGTATTAACTTTAGCAGTGACAGGATCATTTTCATTTGACATAGCCCATTTAATATGAGAAACTTCT